>VXAZ01001219.1:0-18644 GCA_013399875.1 Gymnorhina tibicen
TTATTATATATTATATTAGATAGATAATAATATCTTGATATATTGATATATCAATATATGATATAAACTACCATTTAATTATTAATATTATTAATATTAATTTTAATATATATTATATATTTTTATATGTCTAGAAATATAATATTGAGTATTGTATTGCGGATACCTTGGCAGCAACAGAGAAACAAAGATATTGTCATTCAGCGTATAAACAACCCTTTCAGATTTATATTCTGGAATGACCATTCCAAGAAAGAAACAAGGCTCCACCTCTCAGAAAACATCAGAGGTTAAACAGGCACAGGACAGACAGGGGCCTGCCAAGGAACTGTTCCTATCAAAACCGTGTTTGCACTGGCCGGTGCCATATTATTTGCATTCCGTGCACGAATACTGAATGTTTTTGGAAGCCGCTCGGTGCGCAGGCCGCGCTGGGCTCTGTCAGTGGCACCCCCTCGGTGCCACCTCCCTCTGTGCCTGCTGCCCGCTCAGGGCTGGGCGCCGGGCCGTGGCTCAGCAGGGCACGCTGCCCGGGGCTGCTCGGGATGAGTGTTTGCCCTGCTCAGGCCCTTTTCGCCTCTGGTGCTTTCTCAGGGCTGGAGGACAGGCTGGGGCATGGGCAGAAGAGGCTTTTCTGTTCTCGCACAGCGCGTTTCTGCAGTGTCTCAGTAAAACGGGCTGGGCTGAAGCTGCACAGTTCCCACAGCACACGGTGTCCCTGGCAGGCCAGGCTGCCCAAGCACCTGCACTTCTGTCCAGCATTAGCCACACAAGCAGCACCTTCCCCATTCATGAAATACACAAACATCTTGGAGCACAACCAAAACTAAACCCTTCTCCGCAAATGGACACAGAGCTTTTGTCCTGCCTATCCCTTGTTAGAGACCATGGAATCATGGAGGGGTTTGGGTTGGAAGGGACCTCAAAGCCCATCCCATTCCACCCCCTGCCATGGCAGGGACACCTCCCACTGTCCCAGGCTGCTCCAAGCCCCAGTGTCCAACCTGGCCTTGGACACTGCCAGGGACGGAGAATCCACAAACCTCCAAGCCACATCTGCCTTCCTTCAGCTGGGATGGAATTACTTTGTCTTAGGAATTAAGGTGGTGTCCTGCCAAAGCTTGGCATGCAGGACAAAAATATTCTCCCCCTCTCTCTCTGTTTCAAAGTATTTGAATAATGTTTCTGTCCTGGGCTGGATGTGCGTGGTAGGTGGTTTTCTGAAAGGTCCAACATATTTTGGAATTGGTTGTTTTCACTGTGATTTACTTCTGACCAATTTATACTTTGGGTTTGCTGTTAGTTTTGCTTGTCAAAATGAGGTTTGATAGAAACTGTGTTTCTTTTATTGAGTTAATTCTTGGTTTAGACTATGGGCAGGAGTTGTGGCTGTGAAGCAGAAATACTGTGTACTGTCAGGAACAGAATTTCACTTTTATAAAAAGTTTTCCTTCCCTACTGCTAATTCATCACAGATAAACCTAACTGATAATACACTTTGATACTGCAAAAATAGACATTGCCTTCCTTCAGCTTCTGAGGAGAAAAGCCTCAATAACAGACCCATCAGAAAGCCTCAAAAAGTAAGTCAGGTTTGCAAGACACAGGAGTGTGTTTACAAGTCTGTTATCAATAATTTAAGCCTCGCTTGTCAGAATAGAAGATGGATATATATGAGCTGCTGTGCATTCTCCTTATGTATTTACTAATCCACCGCCAGTCTGCCAAACAGATTTCAAAGATATTTCCATTTCTGAAGGAAAGTTGCCTCCAACTTTCAAGGTCCAAAGATTTTGTGAGTGTGTCGGTGTTGACTCACGCTGAACAGCACACGGATAAGGAGCCTCGAGTGTTCATTGTTTCTCGATGGCTGCAAGAGGCTCTGTTGTTGTTTTCCTGCTGGCTGGAAGCACCTGGGAACAGACAAAAGTGGATCTGTGGCAGCAAGAGCTCTCCCTGTACTTTTTAATCTGTCTGACACTGGAGAATGCTCCCAGAAAAAGTTCTCTGCGGGCTGCTTTTGAGCTCTGCATCTTTTTTGGGCAGATCCCGGCGATATCGCTTTGTTAAGGAAACTTCAAGGGATGTGTTGTAGCTCCTCTGTACACACCAATTAGGAGTCAGGGGTGATGTGTCTGTCAGAGCCATGGGCACAGCACGTGCTGCTGCTCAGTGAGCTCTGCAGGCTGCATGGCCATGGAGGAATGAGGGGGACATCTCAGAAAGTGTGATTTTAAGCATTATTTTCAAGAAATCTGCAAATGAATTTCCTCCCCCCTGATGTGTAGTGATGTCTGATCCAAGGGGACTGCACAGCTGGAAACCACCACAGCTCATTTCTGCAGTGCCCAGTGCTATCCCTAGCAGATCTATTTCTGCTTTAAAGTCAATAAGAATTGATTTCAACTCTTATTCTTCCCTTATATTATTACAAGAGAGAGAAATCCTTCCCATGACAAGCACAGTAGATGTTACCATCATCACAAACGAGGACATGGTGCATTCCTGGTGTGCCCCCTCCTTATGCACATCTGATGCAGCATTTCCTCCCCGTGAGGGTGGGCAGGCCCTGGCACAGGGTGCCCAGAGCAGCTGTGGCTGCCCCTGGATCCCTGGCAGTGCCCAAGGCCAGGCTGGACACTGGGGCTTGGAGCAGCCTGGGACAGTGGGAGGTGTCCCTGCCCATGGCAGGGGTGGCACTGGATGGGCTTTAATGTCTCTTCCAACCCAACCCATTCTGGGACTCTGTGATTTATGATTCTCTGTTAATCAGGTAGGGAAGGAAAAAGTCGATGGATCATAAGGCCACCCTTTGTCTTATGCACTTGAGCCAGAAATGGTTTATCAGAGGGAGCTCTGAGAAAGTCCTGAGCATTAACTACAAAGGCAATCTCAGCTTCTCTCTGTCTCTGTCCCTTTAAGTGTTCTCTGTGTATTTCCAGGCTATAGAAACCACTCTGGTTTATCATCAAACAGGCAAACAGCACAGACAACAAGCTCTGTCTTTTTCTTTTCTTCTGGTTTTTACCTCCCTTGACTGAGTATTCTGCTTGTCCCTGACAAGGCTCCCAGGTAATCCAGGACAGCGACGAGCAGTGGTTCCTTACGGAGAAGCACCCAGCCTTTATTCCAGCATCCCAGGGGCCTAAGGATAAAAGAAGCAAGATGTGAAAGAGGCATCTGAGGGCACAGCAAGGTGCCCACTCCTCCTTTTTTCCAGGGAGCAGCCCGTGTCCCAGCCAGGCAGATCTGGAATTTACAGATCCCTCTGTCCTAGCTTTGTCTTCGAGCGGTTGCGAGACGAGCATTAATTGCCCAGATGACTGAAGCTCAGAATATCAGCTGAATTTAAGCAGCCAGGCACCCGACAGAGAGATTTCCATCAATATTCCCAGTCCTTGGAGTGCAACAGAGCAGATCTGCAATGTGATCCTGAGCTCACTCTAGCAGAGAGATGCACAAACACACACCTCAGGAGAGGACTCTGCGCTCCAGCCAGGAGTTCTGTCTGCACAGGGATGCACATGCAGATACAGCCAGCCTCGGTGAGGTGCAGACAGTGTCACGTATCCTTCTCCACGGAAGGGGGAAACACCATAGTGCTCTTTGCTTTCCTTTTAGAATACAGATAAAATTTTCCAGCCCAGGTTGGTAACTGACATTTTAAAGGAAAATCTTTGGCATGTCTAAGTTTGATCAGTAAATTAAAAGGTAAAAGAGAAGTATAAACCTAAGATGAAAGGTTGACTATTGTTCAATCATAGAAGCACAGAATGGCCTGGCTTAGAGGGACCTTAAAGCCCATCCAGTGCCACCCCTGCCACGGGCAGGGACACCTCCCACTGTCCCAGGCTGCTCCAAGCCCCAGTGTCCAGCCTGGCCTTGGGCACTGCCAGGGATCCAGGGGCAGCCACAGCTGCTCTGGGCACCCTGTGCCAGGGCCTGCCCACCCTCCCAGGGAACAATTCCTTCCCAAGATCCCATCTAAACTGACTCTCTGGCAGGGTGAATCCATTCCCCTTTATCCTGTCACAACAGACTCTTGTAAAAAGCCCCATCTCCATCTTCCTTGTATGTCTTTTCAGCCTTTAGGCTACTGGAGATCCCTTCTTTCAAGCAGGTAATGATGAAGAAGGTGATGCAAAAAGATATCAAATGATTGGCTGACCACTGAAAATCAAGTGGCATGAACAAAAAAAAGCCCAGTCTGTGTTCTTGTACCTGCCATAGACCAATAATTTCAAGAAACCTGTGATGCTCAGCAGGAGAGCAGAAAAAGCAAGCAGGGAAGGGGAGTTGGTAGAATTATTTTGTCTCTTCTGCCCCATACTTTTAAAAATTACACCTGTATTGCTTTTGGATTGCTTTATGTTAGTTTGGATCCAGCTAAGCTGACATCATTTCCTTTAAGAATGAGGCAAGATTCCAGACTGTTTAATGTTCCCAAGGTGGGTTTCTCCAGAATGTAACACACTTATTGGTGTTCTCAACTGAGCCTTCAGCAGATCTGAATCGTTTAAGGGTTCGCCCTCATCTGGTTAAAAATCAGTGTTCGAGTATCTATCAGTATGCAAAACACTCATTTGCTACCAGAGTTAGAGCTCCTTATTATACCAGGAAGAATTTAAGTTTTAATTAGCATTTCCTCTGGTGTACTAAACCCACTGAGACTACTAGACTTACTAAAATTTAATTAACTTGACAAAAGATCCTAATTGTTTTCATGCCACTAGTCCTTAGTGGGACTAAAAATAATACCCTTCAAATTAAGTGTCTGCAACCCACCTTCCTTTTGGTTGTCCTACATACATCAAATTGGTTGGCCTACATATCATTACAGTTGGTAGGAACCCTTGCCCACTCTGGAATCAAGATTGTTTGCTCAGAAATGGAGGTTTTTAATGGCAATACATAGTGATGAAAACTTATTATTCAAAAGGCCTCAGCTAACATTAATTCTTTGTACCATCTTATAGGTTTTGGAAGTTCATTGATTTATCTTGGTGTATAGACTAATCAATGAGATGTAGCATTCATTTAAATCAATATAGCAGCCTAATATTGGCAAGAGAAAAGAAAGATTAATGTATTGGTAGTGCAACTATGATAAACTGTATATATATCTATATGAAGTATTGTGTGAAATTTGGAATTAAAATAAAAATCCTTCCTGCTCAGGATGCTTCTCATGTCTTTATCTCTTTCACAATTGAGCTGCTCACATCATTCCAAGGCTTTGTTCACTTTGAGACACTTGTCTTGAAAGAAATGCGAGTGTGGAAAGCATTAGGGCACAGTCTTGGGAGCATTGGGGACAGCTTTGTTACAGGAATTTGAGTGCAGAACAGAAGCACTGCAATCCAAGGAATCCTTTGGCTATGGATGTCTGAAGCAGAGGTTTTAAGGGGAAGGGATCAAGGAAAAGCACCCGTGCTCTTTTGCCAAGATAAGGATTTCTTTGCCAGCATGCCTACATTACAGGGATCAGATCTGTTTGTCTAATTATTACCTCTGAAATTTAAAGAATGAATCAGCTTGGAAACCAAATCAAATCCATCGCTTGTTATTTTTCTACTGAGCTTTGTTGGGACTGAATATCCCTGAAGTGCTTAGAAATCGCTGTAATACAGGTGTGGGTTTGGCAACGTAATCCATTATGTGGATGCTCTTCTTTGAAGAAACTGTGTTTTTGGTAAGGCTCAAACTCCATCCCCTCCTGCAATAACACAGCTCAGGCTGAGGCTGCACCACTGTGAATGCAAGAGAATATCAAATATCTGCCTTGTTACACCCTCACAGCTCCAGGAAGGAGAAACCTGTAAATCTCTGTGCATCCACAGCCCTCACCTTCTTCTTCTGCCCAAACATCTGGCTGCTTTATCACATCTGAATACTAAGAGGATTATCTTGGCTGATGAACCATCCAGATTGGCTGTTAAACACCTCTTTTCTGCTTTCCTTGCCAAGTGCCTCCTTTGTTTCCTTCCCTCTCCATTTGAACCACACGGTGCTCTCCAGGCCCCGATTTCCATGCAGATTTATTGATGTGAGCTCAAGGCTCTCATCCATTGTACTGCAATTATTAGAATCTCCTGAATATACGTAAACAAAATATTTTTAATGAACAGCTCCACAGAGCTTACGTTCATAACTTTTGCCCTAATAAATAGAACCTTTTCATGAGCCTTTCACTAAAAACCACCATATGTCTGTATGCATTTATTGAGTACAAATATTTAAAATTAAACTCTCATTAACTTTTCTCTGCATGTATAAAATAGTGAACTCTGAAGACTTGTCAGAGGCATAAGTTTAGTACATAAAATTTAAAGAAACCCAGGTGTACAGCTGATAACATGAGACCACAGGCCACCAAATATTCACTGCAGAAGACTTTATGCATTTGGAAGAAATTAAGTTCATGTTTGTAGGAAAATGCTCATCTTTGTCCGTGTAGATAACATCTTACGAACAATAAAAATCTAAAGGAAACTTTGTTCCTCTTCCCATCCCTCCTTGTATTTGATTTTTTTTTCCTGTGGCTAATGAATCGTTGGCAACCTTAGATAAAACACAGGGATTTTATCTCCTGGGTTTAACAACTGTGAGGAGCAGCTTGGAACTCTCTCATGTTCTCATCATCACTTATTAGAATGCACTGACTTTTAAAAAGGCTGCTTTCAGCAGTTTTTCGTGGCCTGACCTCCTGTTCACCTCAAGCATTCAGACACATAATATCTCTAATGAAAGAGAAGGTATTTTATAAAACAGTTCATTATGATCCGGTTTTCTGATGCAGCATTTTTGCACACCTTTGGAGTCTTACACTCGACCAGAACAATTTATGCATTTAGAAAATTGAAGCGTAATTGAAAATTATAATGTGCAAAAGCAGTTGTAATTAACACAACGTGGAGACAGAATAGGAATGGCAAAGACTCAGAAAAGAAAATAAAGTACTTCAAGCCTCTGAAGTTTTAAGTGTCTTTATCCCAAATATAACCATCAATAACGCAGTGATTTGTGGGAATGCTGAGAACACTTACAAAATCGTCTCCTCGTTATCTTTCACTGAGAACGCTGATAATTTCATTTGGATGTAGTCTTGCTCTGATGTCTTTCTTTTCTTATGCAGATACATATTTTTTAAATGGTGTCTTTTTGATATTTTATTTTAAAATTGCTTGTCCACTGCAAAGGAAAGATAGGCCCTCAAAACTCGTCATAGATTCAGAAGGGACTTTTTGAGAGAAATCCTTTAAAAAGAGAGCACACACTCAGTTTTAAATAAGTCTGAGTGTTTTAAGGACACAGCAGTTTCTCCTTTTCTATAGAAAATTTAAGGCTTAAGTCTGTCTGGCTGAAGCGAAAGAATAAGTCATTACGGAGTAATTAAAAAAAAAATTCAGGATTTTATTTCTTTTTGTCTGTCAGTAGCTGATGACAGGATAGGTAGGGTACAGTTCCCTGAAATGGAAAACAGTGATAAAAAACCAAATCTGAGGTTTGGGTTCAGATTGGATCTAAGAGAGGTAGAAAGAAATATGGTTGGGATAAATCTCTGATATTTGCCCATGAAAAAGCTTTGCATAAGATTCTCTTAACCAATTTAAATATCAGTATAATGAATATTCATTTCCTGCTGCTTACAAAAAAAGCATTTTAAAAAAAACCTGAAGAAGGTAAAGCCTTAGTAAGTGTTAACATCTCTCTCTTGAAATCAGTTATGCTGATTTGTACTCAAGGCCTAAACCACAGAAATCATACATTTTTGTAAAGAAAAACAGTTTATACTTTAATTATCAAATCCCTTTGCAATTCCACAGTGACAGATTTTTCTGGGAATGAAACACAGCATCAGGCTGGAAGAACATTGGTGCCATGAGGAAGGAATAGCTACTTTAGAAAGGTTTCCCAGCCCTAAGCATGACATACAAAATTGAAAAGAGAAGTTAATATTTTGGTAGGAAAAATCCCAAACTGATGGAAAAACATCTGCTCCATTTAGAAACTAATGGAAAATATCAGTGCAATAAAAAGAAATAGTGCAATTAAAAGAAAGGGAATTGCTGAGGAAATATAGTTGTGGAAGAAGTTCATCAACTTTGAACATCTATTGAGGATTGTGTAGGCACTCCTCTCCAATCAACAGAAACACAAATAGTGCTACAGAACATGCAAACAGTGATTTTTAATGCAGATCTCACCAGATTTAACATTAACTCATAGAAACCATCACGGCCTCAGTGTTACAGGACTCCTCCTCCTGGATTTTTCAGTAAATAGAAGAGACAGACTCTCTTTACTGGGGGAAAGTGCACATTGTTCTTATGCAAGAAAATATCCTCATGTTCTCTGAACCTACAAAGAAAGTAATAATAATTTGTCTTCATATAAGCAACAACCATGAAGCCATGATATTTTCTGAGTATATTGGCCAAAATCACAGGGTTCTCTGCCAAACTTTGCATAATTCAGGAAGTTTTGTGTGCATGCACAGCCTGGTTTTAGTTACAGTGTGATACAGGATTGAAGAGAACTCATTCCACTCTTGATTGCATTACCCTGCATTCAGCCATAACTCCCCAGACTTCATGGAACAAAGGCTGCAGAGCTGGAATACAAACACGAGCTGAGGAAAATCCAGTTAGAAGTAGATCTGAGTATTAACCCCAAGTTATCTGTAATTAGATTGGAAGGCAAGGCTTGCAGCAGAGAGTTAAGGCTGCATTTAACCTCCTCTGTCTTGTTTCAGACTGAAAGTACTGAGGACTGTGGTCATTTGGTGGTCTGAGCCCAGCATTGCTCTGAACTCCACCATGGGACCTCTCTGCTTGGAAAAACCCAGTTCCTGATTTAGGATGCAGAACGAATATCAAAACCCTCAGCTGAAAGCCTGATAGGCAGCTAGATGTTCTCAGTAAACATGTGACCCAGGTCATCTTAATTCTCAGGGGTTTAAGACTAGAGTTGATTCAAGTCACTCATCAGTGACAAAACTGATGTTTGTGACTAAAAACCTGACCCTGGCTGGTTCAAAGCAGGACTTGAAAATCAGCTGCAGAAGTTATTGAAATACCCTCAATCTCATCTCTGATTGGGTTCTACAGGAAATAGTAACCACACAGAAACACAAAATTTTCTAATAGGCATAATTCAAGGCACATATCTGAGTTTATGAATATTGTAGTAAATATCTAACTATTTTGATAATGATAATATTGTGTGAGAATATTTGAAGCTGCCTGGAAAAGTTTTAGCTGGACTTTTTTTCTAAAGTAATGTGACATCAGATATCCTACTCAACCTTTTAATTGCACTAGATAAGCATATTCGTTACCATTTCTGACTCAAGAATTTGCTTAGTTAGCCATCTATTCTTTTATTTCTAAGACTTAATTAGATTTCAGTATTGATGTGTGATCACCACAAATCAGAAAGTCTCTGATTTGTGTTCATGCTCTCCTTTTGGTCTTGGTTTTGAAAAATTGATTGTAGTAGGAAATAGCAAAAAAAAAAGGAAAAGAAAAGAGTGGGCAGATGCTGACCACCTTGAAACATTGATTGGAAAATGCTGAGATCTGTAGACCTCAACACGAGTTGATAGGCAGGAGCATTGTCAATATATGCAACCTGAATGAATATTTAAATGGAGCTGATTTGCAGAGCTGGAGGAGCGGGATGTAGGAGCCCTGTCCTTGTCACCCGCTGGTGCGTGATCCTGCGCATGTCTCTTTGCACCTCAGAATTCCCAACACCAGCCACGGTCCTGCATTCCCTCTTGTCTCCATCTCACTCTGGTTCTGCCAGCTCTGGAAATCGGCTCCTTTGTTGATCTGATTGAGCCCTCAACCAGACACAAAGAGGGGTGTCTGACTCCTGACGTTTGGCTCCCAGGGAGGTGGGTCACAATTCTCTAGTCACGGGCCCAGGCCCATAAAATGTGCTGCTCAAATTCCAGTTTTAAATGTTCTGCTGACCGACTAGCCATGGAAGCTAACTGTGTTCACATGACAATAAATATGGGGCTGCTCTCCTCGTTGTTGTTATGTTTATCACTTCGTCTATCTGCCGATATTAAAACCAGACTTCCCTGGTGCAATGAAGATGCTAAAAAAAGAAATCACCAAAATCAGGAAAAGCTCAGTTAATGCTCCCTCTACTTGTCACGGTTAAGCTGATCCTACTATTTACCCTTTCTGAAAAGACAGGGATCTCCCAAGGAGCTGCTGCTGATGCCGGATGGGCAGATGGTTCTCTGCAGATAAGTAGGTGCTTGAAGCCTTCTTCCAAAACAATGTCTGGAATGCTGGAAAAGGAGAGCCCCACTCTGACCGGGCATCAGACACAGCAGGCCCTGCAGGGACATGGGAGATGGAGAACTCAGAACTGCAAAGTGATTTCCTGGTTATGCAGAAAGCCTGTTCAGATTTCTTTAACAGGAAGATCAAAGGTTGTGCAGGGAATCGCAATTTGAGCCCAAACAGAAGAGAGTGTGCTGCGTTCAAAGCAACCGTGCTCTGGACTGGGGGGGCCTTAATTTATGGCTCAGTTGCACACTGTGTTTTCAAAGGTCCCAGGTGCCCCCAGACCTCAGTTCAGACACTGCTGTTTTGCTTCCTGGGCTCGCTTTTTGAAGTTTAATCTCAGATCAAGAAAGGGGTGGGCAAGAAAACTAATGGTACCTATGGAAGCAATCAATTCATATGCTCGGTATTTGGGGTCCAAATTCACAATTGTAGGTGAAATCAGCCCTTCTGAAGAGCTGCCAGGAGCTTTTATGTAGGGCACAGACTTTATGCTGGCCTGCACAGAAGAAAATTATTATTTTCAATAGTGTTTCTTTGTTTGATTTATGCAGATCATGTAGCCAAATACTTTGTATTTTTAGCTGACATGAAAAGACTTTCTCAATACAATGTGGTTTAGAAAAATCCATTCAGTCAGGAAAAAAGGTTGTGGTGACCCATTAAGGAAACATTCCTTAAACCACAGCAGTTTAATTTAAAAACGTCTTGTTTCTTCAGTCTGTTAATCCTAAACAAGCCCCGGACATTTTTGAACTATGCAACTAATCCTGAGAATGCTCACCCATGCAAATTGTTTCTTAGAATGGGAATAAAAGATTATGCTGTCAGGTTTCATATCTGGGATATGGAGGGCTTCACATTTTAGATTATAGAAATGTCAGTAATCTTCTGAGGGAATGAAACACACTTTAACCTTGCCCAAGTGCTTCTTCGCTGTCATTAAGGTAAACAGAATGAATATTAACAGGGGAGTTTGGCCTGTTTAGGATGGAAGGCAGTACCCGTACCAAAATGCAGTTCACAACACTGAAATTGGCCTACTTGGCTAAAAGTCCTAAAATGTCTTAACATCCCAAATGCCATGAGGAGCTCATGGGAGTTTTTAAAGGTATGAGGCTAAAACTTCCTCCAGCACATTCAACATTTGCAGAGCGGAGGATGCCTGCTGATGGAAGGGAGCAGGATTGATTTGCTGATAGGTGCTTGTCCATTTACATCTGTGGATCTTCCAGCCACAAGGTATGAGACCTGGTGGGAACTTCCATTTGTTGTGGGGAGAGGAGGAGAGTGTGAGATCATAGCCCTGGATGAAATGGCCATAGTAAATTATTTATTATTGTGATGTATATATAGTCCCTGCCTTGGGCTGCCTTCAGCAACATGAAACACGACAGGTTGTTTCTTTGTTTCTAATGATTAAATAGACAAAAAGGCTGAGACAGCTTCTGTCTTCTATTGCACCTTTTTGGGATTTTTATCTACCATTTTTTTCAACTTCCTGAGTGTGTTCTGTATATGAAATAATGAAAGAATGGGGAAGGAATGAAGAAGGAAGGAAACAGCAGAGATGGAGACAGAGCTCCTTCTCCAACCACTCTGTGAAGCGTCTGACATGCCTTAACATTGCTCCTCTCATATGGATCTAAAATATGTATTTCAAAACTTCCCCATGCCCCTAAGCCATAAATACTTAATTCTCAGTATTACCATCAATCAGGTTAGAGGATCTATGAGAGATATTGGTGGTAAAAGCTTCTTGTGCTGTTTGCTGCAGACCTCCAAAAGCACTCCAGTTCCTCGGAGAGCTTCTGAGGGGCTGATGGCACAGGATGGGGGCGTTGATTAATGGCTCCCTGGGACACTCTGACACCTCTACCTGGATCAGAGAGATAAGAGACAGCCCGAGAGCAGCGCTCGGTACAAGCCAGGCAAAGGTTAGCAGCACGCAGGAATTCCTGCAAGGAGCAGGAGATAGGCAGCAGCTCCCTCTGGGGCAGGATAATGGGCTGCGAAGGGGAGCCAGGGAGTGAAGCAGCATTTTGTAGTACTGAGGCAAAAACAAGAGACAAGACAGATGATGTTAAAGGGTTGGAATAAAAGCGAGAATAAGACTCCACCGAGGAATGAAGCTTAAAGTGTGTCAAGGTTTGGGGGGTTTTTTAAAGTATAGTTTAATTTATCATCTATAACAGAGGGCTTGTACCAGGAGGGGTTTTTTTATTTATTCTTTTATGCTACCAAAATATCCCATACTCTGGACAGCAGGTGAGGGAGCGGATTCTCCCTCTTTACTCTGCTATCCTGAGACCCCACCTGGGCTAGGGTGTGATGCCACCTGTGAACAGGTGCCCCAGCACAAGGAGGACCTGGAACTGCTGGAGCGAGCCCAGAGGAGGCCACGGAGGTGCTGAGGGGACTGGAGCCCCTCCCCTGTGAGCCAGGCTGGGAGAGCTGGGGCTGCTCAGCCTGGAGAGGAGAAGGTTGTGTGGAGACCTCACAGCTCCTTCCAGGGGCTGCAGGGAACCCAGAGAGGGACAATTCCTCAGGAACTGNACACTGGGGCTTGGAGCAGCCTGGGACAGTGGGAGGTGTCCCTGCCCATGGCAGGGGGTGGGATGAGATGGTTTTTAGGGTCCCTTCCAACCCAACCCATTCTATGATTCCATAATTTGCCATCCTGAACAAAGTGCACTTCTCTATCCCAGCAGTGTCACCAACACCTCCAGTACATTAACAGTCCAGGATTTAGTTAATGCTCACACTACAGGGCTACAGGAAAACTCAGATAGGTTGGTTAGAGTAGCTCGTCCTGCAGATGTGAGCTATTTGTGATAACTGGCACAAAACATCCACTGTGACAAGGCAGTCTCCACGACCCAGGAACATTTCTTCCATGTAAAGCAGAACAGAATGCAGGAGTTTGCACCTCTCAGTCATCCATTTATCCCAGTGCCATGCCATATGAGGGGTCCAGAAACACATGCTCCACAAAACAGAAAAATTGCATTTTAGGCTAACTTTATCTTCTCCCCACACTGTGCTTAGAATTCCTGGTGCAGAGCAAGTAGGTTTTTTTCAGTCACTTTCCACTTGAAGTCATTGGAATACTTTTCTGGAGTAAAATGTTATCACACAGGTTGCCTTCCTGACCAGGCAGGGAGCTTTGTTATTTACAGATCTAACTATTGGTAAATGCCCTGCATAGAAATAAAGGTGGCTTTAAACTTTGCAAATGTCATTTGCAAGGCAAGGCACGGCTCGAGACAGCCCCGGGAGAATTCTGTAAACAGGGGTTGATTCACAGAACCTGGGAGTTATTGGAGGGGGAAAATAAATTGGCTTTAATGAGCTTTGACTTGGTATTCAAAGTAGGAAATTTTGACACATTTGGGAGTACTTTGCATTAGTGCAAGTGAGCCAGGAGCACAAATCCTTGGAATGGGAATTATCTCAAAATGATCGTAGGCTGACATCACTGACTGGCCTAAACTGCATCATTTTCAGAGGGAAAGGTAAGGGGAAGAGGTCCTCCAGGGCATGACAATGTAAAGTTGTGCTTGGCAGGGCGTCTGAAGAGGGGAAATACTTCCAACATCTCCCAGATGTGGGTGGGCAAAGCCTAAAAACCCAGGGGTGCTCTCTTCCACAGGAATCTCTATTAACTGTTGGCCATGGAGGGAGAAGTGCAGGAAAATGGCAGAAATGCCAGGGATATCCTACTTGGCATGGAGGTATGGACACAAGTGAAAATCACCTACAGGAACTCAAGAAAAAATTATTTCTTTGGGTCAATAAGAAGAATTTAGAAAGGTCCTTGAAGAGCTTTTATTGGAAGAGTCATTTGGAGTGACGTTTTGAGGCTACAAGGACACACCATCCACTTCCTACAAGTGTGTTATTCCTGAGAGATCCCACACCACCCCCGTGTACAGCGCTCGTTTCCTAAATGGCAGCAGCAAGACATAAACTTAGGAAGCAGCACAGTTTTGTACAGAGTTGGTCTTTCTGGTGAGGATTAGTTGTTGTCTAATTAGAGGTGACAGGCAAACAGAAAAGTCTTTGCTGCTTGAAGCAGCAAAAATAAAAACATTGCACGTTTTCACTGAAAAAAAAAATTTTTTAACATTTTGGTGTCAAATTACGTCCAGAGGGTACTGAGAGCAATGATCTCGTTTGCTGCTGGGCATAACTGGGCACGATAGCTTGTGCCATGCTCACTTTCTTGTTACAAGGGTTCTGAGAGGCAGCACTCTAATCCACAAGCACAAGACTTTGAAAAAGGCATTAAAGAAGTATTTTTATTAGGCAAATGGGCATTTTGGTGCCTATTGAAAATCCCACCAAATGCCCTGCAACAGTGAAGTACCTTAAGAAGTAAGGCTTGTAATTCCTCAAGGGAGGAAAGGCACCTCCTTCTCCCCCAGGTCTGTGAGACCTGGCCATGCCTTTCTCATGGACTTAGGCCTTCAGTGTCAAGGTTGCTACACCTGAGAAGCAACTCTGTGAGGGGACTTTTGCTAACTTAAAAATCTTAAAAGTAGCATCTCACTAGGGAAGAGGTTTGGAAATAAAGGGATAAGCTAATTATTTATAATTAGGTCAGACTGGGTAGGCTGATTGCCATAATTAACACAGCCTAATGACTGGCCTGGGGGAGTTTAGCTGGCTGTACTGGGTGAAATCTGGTCAAATGGATCTGTGTTGTGCTCTGCTGGTGTGGGAGCATTCCCAGCTCAGGCAGAGCGGGAGCAGGGAGCGCGTGGGGCAGGGAAATGTAGGTGACTGTGCTGGAAGGCTGAGCTGGGATCACGGGGTGCTCCTGGGAGGGTTGCGTGGGCTGGGGAAACGCTCCCGAGGGGCAGTGAGGAGCTGGGTGAAGGTTTGGAGACCCGTGCATCAAAGCGAAGAGCAGCGCTTCCTAAGTGAAAGGAGATGTCTAGGAAAGAGAGGAGCGTTCCTGCGGCTCAGAGAGCTGAGGGCATGTCTCAGGCTGAGCGAGCCCGGGTGCACAGACTGCGCACGTAAATATTTCACAATGCGACGGTGAGTCAGGAACATCCCCCTTCCTACGGCTCCCTGCAGGGGAAGCTCAGAGAGCTCCCGTGGGATCCACGCCGAGCCTGTGCTGGCGGCTGTGCCTGGCTGTGTGAGACATCCTCCAGCACAGCACTTCCCTGCTGCCCTTCCCTCGCTGCAGGAACGGTCCCTTCCCTCGGCCCGGCTGCTTCAATCCTCTCCACAACACGGAAAGTGAGGCTGAACAACAGCCAAGTGCATTCCAGAAATAATTAACAGCAAAGAGAATAGAAAACAACCAGAGACTGAGCAGCTTCAAGCCCGCTTCAGGAGAGCATCATACACACACCTTGGAAGATAGAGAGTGTGAGCAAAAATCCTGACGTGGCCCCGTGTAGCTTTCCAAATCCCAAACTGACTCAGAATTCCAGGCTGCATCCAGGCCTTCGCAGGCAGTGTCACTAAAAATGTTGCTGGAGAGTTTTGTTTTTCCCGCTGTTTTGGTGACAGCATCAGGCCTCATTGCAGCACAGGAAAACACCTGCTCAGGTGCTCTGCTCACCAAATAGAAGTTGCCTGAGGAGAGAAGACATAAAAATGACTGGTAAAAAGCATTTCATACGTAATAGGTGATGAGACAGCTGCTTCATGAGACCTTGTGTCATTCAATAAAAAGATGCTTTTCCATCTCCACTGACCTCAGGCCCAAAAGGTTTTTAAGAACTCCAGGTCTTTCATAGGTATTTGGTGGAATGACGAGGGAAAACAAATAGTGCCAACTCCATTGCTCCGATCTGAGTAAGGTTGGTGCCTCTCTGGTGCCCGTTTGGAAATGTGGCTGGGTGTGGGGGGTCTGTATTCAGGGTTAAAGGGGCTCTCTGAGGAAACAGAACACTTAGAGGGTCTACAAGACCCACAGCTGTCAAATGCACAACCAAAACACAGATACTGGAACTGTGTGACAAATACGGGCACTTGACATTGATGGGCATTGTCCAGTCACATATTGCTTTCATTGAAATACTCATGGCCCCCAAAAAAGCCAAACACAATGCTTCACAAAAATCAAAACTTTTCATTTTGACAGATTTTAAATATCTGCTCCTATTTGCATAAGATTTCATTTGGAAGTTTATTTCAAATTCAGGTAAACTTTCCCTCTGAACTATACAAAAGAGGTTTTGGAATACTGAAATCCAAAATGAAGTGTTCACTGCAGATCAAAGTAAAGGCTTTCATCCATTAGTAAGCTTCAAATACATAGTTGTCCACCTCTAAAACTATAAAAATACTGTTTTTACAGACTAACTTTTCTTTTTTTTTTTTTAATTGAGGAAAAGCAAGGCAAAAACTCAATCTGGAGGCAACTTGGGCAGCCTCCTGAACGAACACGGCCAGATGCTCCCAGTGCCACGGCACTGTGTGAGAATCTCTCAGTGGAGTGACGTTAAAAATGACCTTGGAAATGCAAATTTTGGTAACTCAGTGCAGTTAGGTGCTCGGAGGGCAGTTCTCTGTCTTGCTTCTCTGATGGTCGCTCTCCCCAGGCTACCGCCAGCATCTCACTTGTCCAAGTCCCAGTTATCCGGTGGGATAAACGCTCCCATCCCTGCAGGACTGTGGGGTGTGGAGCTTTAATGGCCTCGCCCTGGGCCCCTCGAACAACAACGCTGCATTGTCTTACGGCCACAGGGCGCTCTAGAGAGGGGCACTGCAGCCTGCAGCCCCCAGGTAAGGCCAGCCTGCAACTCCCCAAGCTGGCACCAAGGGGGATGGAGCAGCACCGAGGAACCAGGAACGCAGTGAATGAGCACCACTGAGACTGGTGCTGAAAGGAAAGCACTTGGAACCAAGACTGTTCATTATTATATATATATATAAAACCATATTTATTTATATATAAATAATGAACAGTCTTACATATATATATATATAAGAAATACATATATATATATATGTAAGACTGTTCATTATTTATATATAAATAAAAGCACCTCCACATTTTAAACTAATGATGACTTTTAGGCACGGTGTAATTACAGCACCGGTGGGAGCCCATATGTCAGCGAGCTTTCAAATGGAAAAGGTTGTGCCTACAAAATGAAGCCATACATTCCCATTAATTGAAGCAGTTGATTTCCAGTTACACAATATTGGTTTTAATGGCGGGGCTCATAGAAAGTCCATGAAATTCTTTTTTTTTTTTGCTGATGCTCTGTGGTGTTAAGGTGGCACAATTGAAACCGAGCTGGGTGACGCTGGTGCCAGCAGGGTTGTGACTATAAGTGACTTTCAGGGTGGTTGTCTGTAAGGTGGCATTAGAGTAACCTTGGAGGAATGGTCTGTCAGCACTGCCTGCACAGCCAGAGCAGAAAGGATTAGCAAGAGAAATTCTGATGAGGGTATTTACTACTAATGACTGCCTTCAAAATTGCCTTTTATCTACAGCTTTTCAAAGCATTTTCCACTCATTAAGCCTTATAAAACCTTTGTAAAATTGGTAGAAGATATAGAAATGCAGATATCTTTGTGCCAAAACACACAGTGATACTTTGACAGAAAAGGGCAGCGGTACACACTGAACATTATTTAAAATAGGAATTGCACAATGTTACAGTGATGCTATCGCTCTGTTAATTAGAGTTTGACCAGAACAGGGGAACAGTCCTCCTCTTAAGAAAAATGGTGTGGAATAATCAGTAAATAGTCCTCAGGGCTTCTGCTTTGTGTGGTAGCAGTAAGACAGATGTATGTTATGCAGTGATATAAAAAAAATTGTTAAAAATATGAATGGCACCTGTTCTTTTATTGTAATGAAATCTGCTTCCCAAACTGCCATCCCCAAGAGATAAAAGCAGTGAGTCAGACCTACTAAACTGCTGAGCTGAAAACCCTGAGATTTAAAAAATGATAAATGTAGGGTCTTTAGGGCCTTTTTTTTTTTTTTAGAGCCTTTAGAGTCAATTTTCCTTTTCTCTGTGGCCTCAAGGGAACCAAAGACAGAAAGAAGGAAAGAAGGAGGGAAGGAAGGAAGGACGGAAAGAAAGACAGAAAGACAGAAAGACAGAAAGAAAGAAAGAAAGAAAGAAAGAAGAGAAAGCTGAAGGCATATCCACAAAGATGTTCAGTCTGGTGATGTTCAAGAGAGGCCAGAACCAGTCATGCAGCTGCTTCAGAATGTGAGGGCTGGGAAGAGAAATTGGTATTTGGAGACTCTGTTATGGCAGTCGTGATAAACAAATCTTTAGATATGGGGTTTTTGGTAAGTTCTTTTTCTTTCCTTCCTTCCTTCCTTCCTTCCTTCCTTCCTTCCTTCCT
>VXAZ01001219.1:18693-112947 GCA_013399875.1 Gymnorhina tibicen
TCCTTCCTTCCTTCCTTCCTTCCTCCCTCCCTCCCTCTCTCTTTCTCTAGATGCCAATTCAAACTTTTTCAGCAATGGGTTGATCCTCACTGGTGCTGTTTAAATTCCTGCTCCCTTGGAGCACCCCAAAAATTCAGCAGTTGCTATAGGAGCAATGTTTAAGGGCTATCAATACCATTAGTGTATCCTATAAAAACACAAGCAGTTTAACAGCTGAAGGCTGCCAAAAGATACAGTAATCTGCTGGAAATCTGAAGTTCTGTGCACACGTGTCAGAGTGAGTCAATGTACATTCAAAAAAAGAAAAAAAAAAAAGAAAAAAACAAAGGAAATTTTTGACTTGGAAATGACTTGTGGAAGAAGCCTCACAGCATCTCTGAATATTTTTAAAGGGAAAGACGTAACAGATAATGCACAGGATGACTTGCAGATTCAGCCATGCCTGCTCTGAGGGCCACAGGAATTCTGTGCGTCACTGAGTGACAGTTCCTCCCTGCAGGGCTCGGAAGACGTGGTAAGAATGAAGGGTCATCGTCACAGTGAGTAAAACGTTGCATCCAATTTGGGTGGCTTCCAGGAAATGCTCTTATTTAGCTCGTTTGCTTATTGCTTTACCATGTCTGCTCATTAAACCAGCCAGAGGGAGGCTCAATTTACTAATTAATTAATTAATATTCAGTGATGCAGAAGAAGGCTGGATAAGAGCTGGTACACTGAGAGTTGAGGAGGAGGGTGCAAAAAGGCTCTTTGCAGCCCTTCCCCATAGCTTTTGTAATGGTCTGTAGAGGGAACCTATAGAAATCTGTTCTTTGATTTTTAGGCAGTGTGAAAATCCCCACTAAATTCGTGTCAAGGCCTGACCGTGATAATGATGGCTGTAATAAGAATGTTATAAAAAATCAGTGAAGGGTTTTCTAGGTAATTCAGTTTGTAAGCTTATGAAGAAGTCAGAGTTTTTGTTTCTCAGGGCTGTAAAGCTGCAGAATTGTTGATTAAGGAATCACTTGATGGGTGAGAGGTACCCTCATTCCTGACTGCAGTTCAGTTTGGTCATGCTGATTAAAATGTTCCCATCCTGCAGTGTTAAACTACTCTTTTGTAGCCTGGTCTTTGGCCACTGGATTTCACTGTAGGATTTTTTTTTCACCCAGTTTATTTCACAGCATTTTGGATTATTTAGATAGAAAACAAACAACAAACAGGCAAACAAAAAATTGCTTCGTTTCACAAGAAGATGGAAACTTGCAGAAAGGTTCATGGAACACAGATCCTTTTACAAGGAGGATCTCGGGAAATGCTTTGGGAAAAAAGGACACCAGATTTAGGGTCTTTTGAAGCTTCCACTAGGCACCAAAGAGCTTTGAAGTCTTTCAGATGGTTCTTTTATAAGCCATTGGCACCAAGCTCAGTTAAAGCACTCAGCTAATTTTTAATCAGATATATGAAAAAAACACAGAATAAAAATGTGGGTTTCTTTTCTAAGGTCTGTTGGTTATCAGAGTAGTGCTGGAAAAAAGGCAGCTCCATTTCAGTGCTTAATGTGCCTTAATACTACATGACCACAAACCATTAGGTTCTTCATCTCATAGGTGATTAATTTCCAGGGAACATATGTTAAGAGAATAACATATATCCCAGACTTCCTCCCCGAAAGGTTCTCACAAAGCAATGTCAGTGTTTTGTATTTACTGACACAAAAATGAACAAAACAGAGATGAAAAATCAGAAGAGTAATTTTTTCAGCCACTAGTTTTAGTCATTAGAGGGAAAACAAATATTTCCCTGATTTCTGGGAAGTTCTGTGAAGTAATACAGTGGTGATGAGGAAAAGAATTATTTCAACTAAAACTTAACTTGAGCATGAAATGCATCATCACTGTTCCCTGACTTCTGAAACTGAGTAATGCAAGTTCATAAAATGACTATCACTTCTTAGGAAAAAACCCTATTTAATCTCCTTTAAAATAAGCATAAATGTCATTATGTTGACCCTTCCCACACCCTGTTTTAAACAGACAGCTCAGTGCTCGGGATCCTCTGTGGGGGCTGATACTGAGCATGGGGAGGACAAGGACAGGATGGGAAAACCGTCTGCCCAGACTCCTTGAGAGAATTTAGCTGCCAAGTGCTAACAGGTCTTCACTGACCATCTGTAAACTGAGTTTTATTCCCTTCCTCCCCACCCAGGCTTAGGCACCTTCTACACTGGGACGGGTTTGCTTAGGGCAGGATCAGTGATGACACAGACATGGTTACCCAGGACCCTGCTCCCACAGCCCAGCCCCAAACCTGAGCAATGCTGACGTTTCATAACAAAACCATCATCAGGATTCTCTTCATCTTTAGCTCTGCCTTTTCAATGAAACTTTTCACCTGCTTTATTCCTCCAAAATGTGATGTTTTTTGAACTAAACCAGGAAAAAATTAGTCTGAATGGTTTATATTTGACAAATTGTGAATGTTTGTGTGTGTCTGTCCAAGCAGATTTCAGTATGAGGTTCCAGTGCTGTCTCCAGTTATTGTGTAAGGACAGCCCAAAAGGATTTTCAAGTTATGCCAGTGTAATCATTTGGAAAACTATGTACAGCTGAATCTGTCTTTAAAACTCCCTATTTATTGTGTAAGGTTTCAACATATGGACCTAAATATCAGTATTGAAGTCACCTATTTCACCTGTCTCATTAGAGAATTATATGTAACTGCCATAAGAATGTAAGGGTTATATAAAGTTGTATCCACTATTTATGTATTATTGTCTCCAACACATATGTCCTTTCCATATGGGATGTTCTCACTGTACAGAACATGGTCGCTTCCAAGTATAACTCAACAGAAGCATTCAACCTTTGATTTTAAAACTGTGATCATCCCCACTTCAACAGCCCACGTTGGGAGGAAATTCCAGATTGTGGGGGGGGTGGGGGGGGAATGGCTGCCAATCTGAATGAGGAGGAACATCGTCAGATGGCAGGGAAGTATTTGTACGAGTTGTATTAACAGAAGCACTGACCTTTACACACTCCAAAACAAGCCAGATGGGCCTTGGATCACAGCACCCGTTTGTCGAGCAAAACTCCTGAATCATCTCAGGCAGTGTTCAAACACAGCCAGGAGAAGCCTGAACGCAAAGATCTCCCCTCAAATACAGCCCTGAAGCAGCGAAGATGCACCAGGTTTTGAGGTAACTGCTATTTAAACCTTCAAATCCTAGGCAAAATTTCTGTTGCATAAATTTCAGCCTATCCATTGTCTGGGATGGAAAACAGATGGGCTGCAGTTTAGCTTTGCAGCAAGAATCCAAATTCAATTCTCTGGCTCGTTCTTAAGAGAGTTAATGAAAGTTGAATAATATGCACTGGCAGCCCCTAAAACCCTCTGTGGTTTTCTTTCTCTTTTCCTTGGCAGGGTGAGGCCATTCTGCATTAAATATGCTTATGGCCGCCTTTCTCCCTAGAGTAACTCCAGTGATGCATCTGACCATGTTTCTGGTGGATAGGGGCCCTGAACTTCAGGAACTTTGCCCTCACGGACAATCTCCATGCTCCTTACAGCTCCTGCAAGTGAACCAGAGGGACCTGCACAAGTGAGCAATGGTTTAGTATTTACCCTGCTTGTTCGTTAAACTGGTGAGGGTGATACTCTGCTCCTCCATGACAACACTGATCTTTAACTGAAACAAATTAAACTTTCTTAAGGGAGAGAATACACTGACTTGTGGATGTTTGTGGCAGGGATATTAATAGAGTGCTCAGGGTGGCAAACAGAACACGTTTTAAATGGAATCTAAAAGAGATCAAGAAAGAAAACACCATCTTTCAGGGAAAACAACAACAAAAAAAACAGACAAATTGAGCATGTGCCCTTTGCTGTGAGTAGCATGAGTAGAGTGAAAAAAGCGCACTGAGTTCTGCTTGGAGAACCTGGAGGAGAGGAGGAGCTCATGTGTCAGAACTCAGGGCTAATAAAACAACACAAACATTGCAGTCTTCTGAGTTTAAGTGATGATAGGATTCAACCTGACAGGCTCATTTTGAAGTTTCTGAGAGAGATGGAAACTCTTTGCCAGATAAATAACTCTGAATTTGGCCCATTAAGGGCAAGAGCCTTTTTCCAGCTGGACGCTGCTTCCCTGCCATTCCACTGTGAGCACAGAAGCTTTCCTGAAGGAAGGACTGGAAGGATTTATCCTGTTTTCTGTTTTCTGACCTGCCTGGCTCTCTGCTGAGACAGCAGCAATGTGCTGAGCCCACGGGGAGCCCCAGAGCACAGGAGGGTTAGGAAGGAACCCACCAGAGAGGGGATGAAAGTTTCCAGGGGTCTGTCACTCTTATTAAAGATCAGTGGGCTCACGAAAGAAAGGGTTTTTAAGAGCTGCGAGGTAACATTCTAAGTCAGCAGGGATCTGGATTCTTTCAAATGTTGCACCCTGGACAGACCTGCAGGGCCTGTCAGGGGAGCTGGTCCCACTCACCAGGGCTTAGAGCAGCCCTTTCCTGTGGCACAGAAACCAACCTGCTCCCCAGATCCATGTGTCCCCTGGGCTGTGCTCTGGAGCTGGGTCTCCATCATGACAGGACAATCAAAGTGGTGGCTGAGGTGAGCATTGAGGCCTGAGTCCCTCTCACACCCTCACACACACTCAGATTATTTTGTAGGCTTTGATTTCTTGCCCCATAGGACACTGAGCCAATCAGACCAAAAACAGTTTGCCTGAATCTTTTCTCCTCCCACTCTTCTCTGAAAGAGCTTTCAAGACAAAGAGTAAAGCTCAGGGAGACCAGGACGGCTTAAGG
This sequence comes from Gymnorhina tibicen, assembly GCA_013399875.1. Classification (NCBI taxonomy): domain Eukaryota; kingdom Metazoa; phylum Chordata; class Aves; order Passeriformes; family Artamidae; genus Gymnorhina; species Gymnorhina tibicen. Next base: position 23,487 of record VXAZ01001219.1, read on the forward strand.
TGAGCTCCTCCTCCTTCCCCTGCTGCCTGGTCTTTATAGGCAGGCCCCCTTCTTAGAAATGCTTCTCTGCCCCCATTTCCTGACTGCCCACACTAAAAGATGTTTTTTCTGGCTGCAAGGTGGTGGTTTTGGCGGTGTGGTCACAGCACATCGTTCTCTTGGCAGACGCAGCTCTGCATTGGCTCACCCACGCTGCTGCCAGGGCAGCCCAGGTGTCCCATCCACCGGGCAGGGAGCCCTGAATCTCTCGTCCATCAGTGGCTATTCCAGCTTGCGGCTCCCAGGAATGTTTCATAAATTTTGCCCTCGGACTGTGCAGCCAACACAAACTGGGAGCAGAGAACGGTACCACCTGCAGGGTACGAGGGAGGTCACAGGAAAGGACACAGCCCGGGCTGGCGGGGACAGATGATTCCAGGAACCCCCACAGCCCCAAACAAACAGAGCAGCCGACTGTTCCTGGGTCTGGCTCACCTCTGGAACCTGTGATGGGAAGGGGCCGTGTCTGCAGTGAATTGCTGGCATCTGGCTTCCTACACTGCACGGGAAGGGTTGGTTTAGGCTCTGGGTTTTATAGGTGCACTGGGAGTCTGATGCTCTTTTATTAGCACGACTCCAAGCTGACCTCCGTGCTAAAAAAAGCAGGGACTTTCATTTCATCTCATAATCCACCAAGGGCAAATAAACAGTCAGAAATTCTACTCTTTCTTTTTCCCCAACTCTCATTAAAACTGTGGTCTCTGTTATTACCATGCAGACATTTTGCACTAGTTTTTTATTATAGTCAAGTACAGATGCCCTTTTTATTTTGAGGCAAAGTTAATAGCAAAGCTTCTTTCGCTAAAGTTTCTGATTATCTGCTATGGCTGAGAGCACTTTGCCAGCAATAGTCTCCTTGGAATATTCAGGGTTATGCACAGCTTTTAATTCTTTAAAGAGTTTGGCGGTAAATAGCTTGTGTACACTGTGATCTCACTTGAAAAGCAGCCAGCAGACTTCTGAACGTGCTTGTCCCCTTCTCTCAGCACCCAGCCACTGGTCCAGCATTAGGAACCTGAAGCTGCAGATGCAAAAGGCACATGGAATTAATCCAGTCAGAATTAAGGAGTTTTACAGTGCACCATTGGGCATGGCACGAGCAGTGCCCTATGTCCATGCTCTTGGTGCTGCTGTGGCTCTGGGCTGTGTAGGATGGCTCTGTGCTCTGTAGGATGGTGCTGTGCTCTGTAGGATGGCTCTGTGCTCTGTAGGATGGTGCTGTGCTCTGTAGGATGGTGCTGTGCTCTGTGGGATGGCTCTGTGCTCTGTAGGATGGCTCTGTGCTCTGTAGGACAGCTCTGTGCTCTGTAGGATGGCTCTGTGCTCTGTAGGATGGTGCTGTGCTCTGTAGGATGGNTTATGCACAGCTTTTAATTCTTTAAAGAGTTTGGCGGTAAATAGCTTGTGTACACTGTGATCTCACTTGAAAAGCAGCCAGCAGACTTCTGAACGTGCTTGTCCCCTTCCCTCAGCACCCAGCCACTGGTCCAGCATTAGGAACCTGAAGCTGCAGATGCAAAAGGCACATGGAATTAATCCAGTCAGAATTAAGGAGTTTTACAGTGCACCATTGGGCATGGCACGAGCAGTGCCCTATGTCCATGCTCTTGGTGCTGCTGTGGCTCTGGGCTGTGTAGGATGGCTCTGTGCTCTGTAGGATGGTGCTGTGCTCTGTAGGATGGCTCTGTGCTCTGTGGGATGGCTCTGTGCTCTTTGGGATGGCTCTGTGCTCTGTAGGATGGTGCTGCCCTTGCTTGGAGGCGGGATAGGAAAGGGGAGGGCAGGGCAGCAGGAAGAAAAAGAGCTGCTGTTTTGGTTGTGTGCTGGAAGTGTCCGAGGCCAGGCTGGCACGGGCTCTGAGCAGCCTGGCCTTGGGAAATGTGTCCCTGGGCATGGCAGGGGTGGGAACTGGAGGATCCTTGAGGCCCTTCCAACCCGAGTCTTTCTGGGATACTTTGATATAGTGGCTGGGCAGTAGGGGCTGACCTTGCTGGAGATTTGCAGTGTCTCTCAACACAACGAACTCCTGCAGTTTTCTTCTTTCTTTTTCAAAATATTGTAAAGCAGCTCCTATGTCTTTATCTATTCTTCTTTTTTTTCACCCTTACTACAGTTGCATATTTTTACTTGCATGAGTGAAACAGTCACTTCTCTTTGGGTGGCCATGACCAAAAATCTGCCTTTCTAGCTCTTCTTAGTGGGGGACTTAGGTGTCATTGGAGGAATTTTTCTCATGAGAGGAGTGGTTCGTGACACCAGGCACTCCAGAACAGTTAGTGCAGTGCAGCCTGGGTGGGCACACTGTCTGTATTCCTACAGTTAATGATATTTAAACACAGTGTGACACAGCAGCCTCCAGGAGTGTGGGAGCACTTGGATTCCAGCAGTGCTGCCTCATTACACTGACTGTTCTGAGTGCTACCATTTGCTCACAGTAGTAAACACTGTGCTAAGGAGTGTACACAGGATCCAGGCTTCACAAAATGATACAATTATGAGAACTGAACAATCCTGAGAGACTGTGTTTAGTGAAAACCATTTGCTGGAGCGTTGTGTAAAGCCACAGAAATGGGCAGTTCTTGGATGTCAGAAGCCTTTTTACCCAGCTAAAATTCTGATAGAAATTAAATGCCTGAGATTAACTATGATTCATTAGTGAACAAAACTGCAGAACTTGGGGCAGTGAGCCATTTTGTACCTGAGCTCCTCTAAGACTCTTAGCAAGGGTGATGGATGGCTGGATGAGGACAGCTTTTGAAGCGTAGATTTCTGCTAAATCAATGGACAAGATTTATCAAATTTCCAGTCATTTCCCAGAGCTTCTGCCAGCCCCCACAAATAGCTACTCTTTCATTCATTCTGTGCTAGATCCACATAATAGGAGAGAAAATCATGTTCTCTGAGGTTTTATACTTTAAGGCATCTGACTTTCCATTTTAGAAAGTGAAGAATGTAAACAACAGTTTTGTTTCTATGTCTGGGCAACGTACAGCAGCTCCAGAATCAATAATGGAAAATGTTCCTGAAAGGCCCAGCAGACCTCTAAGAGATAATGTGGATTGGCCATTAACAGTAAGTCATTATGGAACTTATTAAGTGAAGCCTTGGGACTGTCATAGAGCCTAAAGGTTGACATAAATTTTTCATACACATTGAACTTTGCTAAATGTGCTTGCGTTTGATTAATGATGACTTTCTCCAGTGCGCTAATAAGAAGAAGGAAAATATGAGCTGGGGCTGCAGCAGGGAGAATGGGCTCCTGGAAAGAAGGGCAGTGTTGGCAGCAGGAGAACAATGGGGCTTTCTAGAGATGCCCTGCCAAGCGGGAGGGAGTTTATTTCTCCCTGAAAAATTGCTCCTTACCACCCAGAGACAGGGCACTGAGCACAGCATGAAAGCCAGTTTTGTATTTGTGGGAGTGAAAGCACCATAGCTCCAAAACACCAGCGGAAAACTCCACCTCCCAGCCCCCTAAAGCACTCACATATCACAAAGAACAACCAAAAACCCAGCCTCAGCCCCTAAACCCTCCATGTAGCACAAAGATGAACCAAAAACCCCACCATCAGCCCCTAAGGACCCCCCACACATCACAAAGACCTGCCAAAATCCCAACCTCAGCCCCTGAAGTTTTCCATGTATTACAAACAACCAAAACCCCACGTTCAGCCCCTGAAGCCCCCCCCACATCACAAAGAACAACAAAAAACCCTCATCCTCAGCCCCAAAAGCCCTCATATATCACAAAGATCAACCAAAAACCCACCCTCAGCCCCAAAAGCCCTCATATATCACAAAGATCAACCAAAAACCCACCCTCAGCCCCAAAAGCCCTCATATATCACATATATCACCCAACCTCAGACCCTTAAGTCCTCCATGAATCACAAAGAACAACTACAACACCCACCCTCAGCCCCTAAAGCCCTCATATATCACACAGAACTATCCAGAAGAGCTTCATATTTAGCAAGACAGAGAAGTGGTGTGTCTGCAAGTCCTGCTGGAGACAGAGCTGCAGGAAATTTGCCTTGGCAGCCAATGCAGTGAGTCACAGACTCGTGGAATGATTTAGGTTGGAAAAGAAGGCAACAACAACAAAACAAAGCCTTCCCTTGCAGCTCGGTCTGAACAACAGCATATGGATTTGTTCAGTTAAAATAAACATGTTTTTCCCTTGTTTGGAAGTAAGTAGAAAGAAAAGGGAAAGCAATCAGTAACCTCAGTCCAAAGCAGTCACAAAGATTAAGGCTCTTTCACTAACCACCAAAAATGCAAGGCATGCCCTAAAATTCAATTAAAATTGAACTCTTAAAAAAAAAAATACAGGATAAGTTTTTTGGTTTTTTTTTCTCTTTCTAGTTTTAAAGCTGCTAAATGTCAAACTTTTAAGTTTTTATTTTGTTTTATTTTAAACGAGCACCCCTGTAAACAAGAGTCTGCCAAACAGTCCTAGCAAAGAGGACTCACAGTCTCCTCCTAGCTTAGATAGCTGAGTAATCAGGTATTGGTCCTGATTTTACAAACACAAAAGGAAAAGGAAATCCGGAAAACAAGAGATGTGGCTATTCCATCTCCTGACAGTGTGGGTTAGAAGACAATGACTGATTCTCCATCACCATCAGCTATAAATTTGCCACTCCAAAGCAGATTCCCCCCAGCCATGCAATGCTTTGCCCACAAGCCTGGTTGGTGTTTCAGCTCTTGCTGGTCTTGATGCAGTTATAAACTACTGCAAATGGACTAAACAAGCACAGAAAAGAAAAAAGGGGGAAAAAAAGTGTCATGTTTTGAGTTTGGCAGTTTGAGAACTCACAAGGACTTTGAAAATCTCATGTTCGATTCCCTGCCCCGGATAATATTTATTTATGAAACACAAACTGGCTCCAGTGGAAAGTCTGAAAGACTCTTGAGAAAGACCCTTCCCTGACCTGGAAGGAGTTCTGAGAGTCACTCACAGTCCAAGCAAGTCTCTCCCTGCTTGTGTTGGGTGTTTCCTTTCCACAAACAGGAAATGCTCCAGATGCTCTGCAGACCCCTCCACATGGATCAGGAGCTGTCCCTGACATGCACATCCCCCCAGCAGGAGGAGGAGGTCCAGGGCCTCAGCAGAGTCCCCTGTGTGTGCACAGACATGAAGTTCCTGTGGCAGAACTGCTGCAGCTTCTGCCCCTCTTCTGCTGGGACAGGGCAGGACACCCACTGTGGACGTGGGATTTGCAGCTCATCAAGGGAGGGAGTAACAGAGGTCTAGAGCTGGTGAGCAGCAAGGCCCAAGATTTCATGCAGAAACACAAGAAACAAGTTTTTCAAATGACTGTGAATCCATGAGTTGGAGTGGGCTAAAACTGTTCTTAAGACGTGGGTAACTGTAGCCAGTCCAGCCCAGTCAGGTTTGAAAGAGCCTTTCTTATCAAACACAGAGATCAGTGATACTGAATATTGGAAAACCTGTGCACTATCATTCAGGGAATGGAACTGGGTCAAGCTGGGTTGATCCTCAGTCTCAGCCTAAAAGAGTGACAACAATAGCAGAGCTCCAGAGACCTGCAGCTCACTCCCTGACAAGCTCACTCAGTCCCTTTCTCAAGCCATTCCTTTCTCTTTTCTCTCTCTCAAATTTTTCTATTTTTTCTTTTTCCTTTTCTTTTTCTTGGTTTTTTTTCCCCTCTTAATAGAGAATGTGATTCTGTTGCCAATTAATCAGTTGTGGTCACAGGAGGTCAGTATTTATATCAGTGTCTGCAGGGAAAACCTCTACGAGTACTACCTGGATTTTTGTTTACTGACCCTTTCATTACAAAAGTAATTCTGACAATGCAGCTGGATGGGGAAGACATACAAGAATTCCAGGCTTTTGGGTCCCTAAAATTGTCTCTTTGTGAGCCTTATTTAAATACCTACTGTTCACTTTCTCTCTGAGCTTACCAGCAGCAACATGGCAAACTTCAGCATCTTGTTTTGCCAGTCAGTCAGCAACAGGGAGCCAACAAAGCCTGCAAGCTCTTTGAAAAGCTTTTCTGATCTGAGTTGTGGCAGTCTCTGGGGCAGGATCTTGCCTGAGAACACAGAAATGCTGGTGGCGAGCTTGTGAGCTTGTACCCCTTGACATGTTACCAAAGACTGCTTGACATGGTGGCAGGAACACGGCAGAGGCCATCTGAGCATTCCCAAACAAATCCTCCCCTTCCCTATCAGCGCAAGTTTGGAGAGCTCCCGTAGCAACCAGCCCTGCACTTGCATCCCTAATTGCTTCTTGCCAGGACGAGGAATGGTGTTCAAGGCACTGTGGAGACACGGGAGGGAGCGGCACCTCAGCTTGGCGACATCCAGCTCGACCAGGAGCTGAGCAGCTCTGTCAGCTGGCGCGCAGAATTCGCTCAGCTCCCGAGAAAATCCCTCTGGTAAGCTCAGGTTGTCTGTTAGTGGTGGTTTTTGGAAGGGGTTGTTGCACCCCCTCAAATGGTGACAAACCAGCCAAAGCACCTGCGCTTGCCACCGCCCCTTGCCTTACCTGGCTCAGCCGTGGTGATCCTCCTTGGAATGAGGGTTCCCTCCAAACCCACTGAGGCTGTCATTAACCTTTCTGGTGTCTTCCACGGGTGTGAGGCTCAGTCCTTCCCTGAACTCCACGGGAAGGCAGAGCCACTACGCTAAAGCAACTGGAGCGGGTGAATCCCTTCCCAGGTCGCTGGGATCATTGGGAATGCTGCGACAACCTACGGCCCGCAGCCTTCTCGGGTGTGCCGGGACTAAACCGGAGCCACCGTGCTGGGCTGGGTTTTACCAAGCTCAGATTAAAAACCCGAGGCTCCCACGAACGCCGCGGCGAAGTTCAGCGCAAAGCAATGTCCCCGTTGTGGTGCCAGAACGCGCTGCTCGTCCCAGGTGCTGCCGGCGGTCCGGAGTGAGGATAATTCCCAGCATTTCGGAGGCGGCCTTGGCTGAGATTAGCAAGCCTGACTTAATAAAGCGCTGCGATAATTGCACGTCCACTGGGAAGGGGAAAAATAATCAAATGAAAAAGGACAAAACCAGCAGGGAAAGAAAATTTATTTCCAAGCATCTACGAGAGTGCTACAAACAATAGAGACTAAAACTCAAAGCATTTGAAACTATTAAAAAATGTAGTTGACAATGTCCTTCTTAAAAATTAAACATAAAAATGTAGAAAATGCAGTTATTAATTCTGAAACTTGCTCAAAAGTGAAATAAACCCAGATAGCATCAGTGAGGATGGAGTCCTACAAATTACTTTTTTTTAACTTTGTTTCAATTTGTTAATTTGTAAAGTGAGACTCATTTCTTTTCTTTTTTTTTTTTTAATGTTTATTTAAATTTATAATGGAGAAATGTGCAAATCTAGCAAAATATTCTTTGGATTATAAACAGAGAAAAATCAACAACCAAAGAAATTTGAACCAAGTTAATAATAAACTATAGAATTATATAGAATGCATACAGCTATAATAAAGTGAAATATTACAATAAACATTGTAGAGCAAATCTGCTGATTTAGCAAACTCTGCCTTATAAAACATAGGGATATAACGGGACAAGTGAATATGTTATGGATATAGAGCTGAAACATCAGTCGTCATTTTAAGGACTTGAATTTTAATCTAGCTACATATATGGGGGATCTTCAGAAAAGCAACACACCAACAAATCCGATTTCCTCTCAGATCAAGCAGTTCGGTACCTGACTGCAAATGGAGGACAGGGTCTGTGAAACGAATGTAGGAAAATGTAGATAATTTCTATTTATTTGTTTATTGCCGCTTCCCATATTGCAGCTGCTGATCTCTGACCCTACACAGCCAACTATATTAAATTTGGCAGAGGTACAGCTGTACACAGATGCAGAAAATGTTGATGTGCAGAAGATATTCCAATTCCTTGCTCCTTCTGAGCTAATATTAAAAGAAAAAGTTATAGATCCCTTTTTGGATTAAAAACGTACACGACAAGGTACAACTCTGAAAGCACTCTGTATTTCTGTCGTCACAAATTAAAATGTCTCCTTATCCGCAGACGATGCTATTCTACTGGAAATTAAAAAATAAAAAACCCCCAAAAAATTAAAAAAAAAATAAATAAAAAAGAAAAATAGGAATTAAGTGCCCGAATCTTAATTACTACTCAGGTAAGGTAATTGTCAGGTAGAACAGTCCTTAGGGAAGTCACAGCTAAACTGGGTCAGATTTCAGTCTCTAGAACCCGCAGAAGCTCGGCACAGATACGGAAACTCACAAGCCTGGAGTAAAGTGTAAGTACAGAGTACTCCCGTCCACTCACAAAGTCACTCCTGAAACCTCGGGAATCTCTAAGATATAAGATAAATGCATATTACATGGGAAATATTGAAAAGTATTACACTTAATTTAATCCAGGAAACACAGTAGGACTATTATGACGGTTCTTACTGTGTTCTGGGAGCAGCCACAAGCTGTAGATAGAGAGGGTACAAAATGTTCACCAGACGTTACATTTGTTTTAATCTAAAAAACATTTGTAAAATGTACTTGATTTTTAAATAATCACTTAACAAGGCAACAAACCAACTACAAACACATAATAAATAAGGCTATTAAAAGGTCACAATTGTAGTAAATTAGTCAGAACTATAAATGGGACATTAGAAACACTATGTTTTTCCTTATATGCTTAATAACCAGAACAAGAATTAAAAAAGAATCAGTTTATTTCAAAGTCTGCTTCTTATATTGAAGCACATATTAAAGCAACAGTACAATGTTCATAAAATATAAGTGTGATGCTGTAACATTTCTTACATGTCAGAATACTGATATTTGCATGTATACTAAAATAAGAATTTTAAAATTGTACAAATAGATACATTAAAAATGACATAGAAATAGGGCGCCTCCCACTGCAACAAGACAGAGTTTTTATATCTGGCACGTATTAGTTCAAGATGAAAGTATAAGCAAAAAGATTTACAAGAATCAGCAGTAACAAGTTTGATGCTCAAGAGACATAATAATTGTACATTGTACTGTACATACATCATATGGGTTTAAGCTGGCTGAATATTATATATTTCAAGTTTAAAAATGCACTACCATATAGAGTGTCCATAGTTTAAGGCGAAATTACAGCTCAGAACTGTTATCTTTTCTAATTTGTGGAAGCTTCTTTGACATAAAAGATTTAGATGTTCGTAACACACAAAAGATTTCCCTTATTTGTAGGTTCACTTTTAGCATTTTCCTTCATTTAAATATTTCGCATTTCTTAAGTGGGTTTTTCCCTTTAGTGAAGCTGGCAGCCAACTTCCAGATTTGCCTTTTGTAGGAAAAGGTACTTCACAGTATTTACCACTTTCATGTCCTTTTTATCAAAGGAATCCTCTCTGTCAAACTTAAATGTTTAAATGAGATTTTTCTTGATTTTTAAAAAAATACCTGCTTACATTTCCTCTGGATTCTTCAGAACTTCGGACACAGTTCTTAAGGCCAAATCTTAAACTTTATTGTTAAGAATCATCATCGAAAGTGTCTTTGGAGCCATACAAGTCTGCAAGTTTCTTAAATCGAGGTCCCCAATTTTGTAGATAGTCGTAGTCCAAGTCAGAATCTGTTGTCGCTGACTCCAAGGAGCTGAGGGACCCAGCCACTGAGCCTCTGCCCTCGTAGCCATAGATCTGGATGGAGTCATAGGGAGGGGCAGTGGGGTCATTGTCAGCCTCCTGTATCCTGGTGTTGATGAAATCATCAACGTCCACGCTGTTGGGCGCGGGCCGCAGCCCCGGCCTGGGCAGGTACTGGTACTCGGGTTTGATGTCCTTGCGGGGGATGAAGCCGTTGATGCCGTCGGGGTTCTGCAGGGTGGCGATGTCGAACGCCTCCGTGTCCTCCTCGCCTCCGCCCTCGTCATCGTACGTGATGATGTTCTCCCGGACATCCTCTTCTTCAAAAACGATCAGGGGCTCTTTCTTCTGCCTCTTCAGGGTTACAAACAGCACGACAATGACTGGGGAAAACAGGAACACGAGTTAGGCTGCGCTGTCGAACAGCAGCCCCTTTGTAAACAACTACTGCGTCACTGAGCCCTCAGCTTTTCTGCTGGATTGTTGCAAACTTCTGTATTTTTAGCACTCCTTGCTAGGTAAAAGCGGAGATGTTTGTACACAGAACTGAGCACACTGATCTGAGGCTCTCTGTCTGGGCTGCATGCCACTGCTCTTACTAATTGCTCATTACTGCAGCACTAATTCAGGGGAAGTGTTTGTGGGGCTCCCAGTGCTGCACGAACACCGTGACACTGCCTTTGAGCAGCCCAAGCACATGAATATCTGCAACAAAACAAAGATGAATCTTTATCCTCTCCTGTATGCCCAAAGCTTAACTCGAATTCCAAGTGTCATTTCCATTAAAATGGAATTTTTTTAAGCAACACCTCCACACACGTATTTGTTTTTGTGTTCTTAATTCAAATTTCTATAAAATAAAGTATATAGGAAAAGAAATAGATATATTTCTTTATATATTTGTTGCTATTTATAACTATATATTATTACAGGAAAATTGGAAAATATTGTATAATTCTTTTTCAAATCATCAGGAAACACTCTGCAGCACTTTCTTAAAAGCAGCTTGTCTGAGCCACTCATCTGTCTTCAACACAAGATGGGTTTGAGGGAAATAGCTGGCAGGGGCCATTAATCCTGGCTGACCTCAATAAGGAACGTGTCATCCAGGGAAGATCACAAAACTTAGACTGTATGTCATGACCTCCTTTAAGCAGTGTCCCTGATCAGCTGGCATTAGGCCACAAGAGGACATTCTCCAAGCACATCCACACAAACTCACTGGTGTTTGCTATTGAAGATATCACGGAAGCCCAGAATGGTTTAGGATGGAAGAGACCATAAAGCTCAGCTCATCCCACCCCCTGCCATGGGCAGGGACACCTCCCACTGTCCCAGGCTGCTCCAAGCCCCAGTGTCCAGCCTGGCCTTGGGCACTGCCAGGGATCCAGGGGCAGCCACAGCTGCTCTGGGCACCCTGTGCCAGGGCCTGCCCACCCTCCCAGGGAACAATTCCTTCCCAAGATCCCATCTAACCCTGCCCTCTGTCAGTTTGAAGCCATTCCCTGTGTCCTGTCTCTCCAAGCCCTTGTCAATTGTCTCTCTCCACCTTTCCTGCAGCTCCTTCAGGCACTGAAAGGCCACAATCAGGTCACCCCAAAGCCTCTCACAGCCAGGCAGATCCGTACCCCCTATAAAAATAAAAGCTGAAAAATTAAGATTCATTTCTCCATCTTGGGGCTGAGGGCAGGATTACTTTTTTTCAGCACAACTACGGACGAGCAGCAAGGAAAGGACTTTCCTTACCCAGCAAGATGACGATGCAGGCCAGGATGGCGATGAGGGCGCCGGTGCTGAGCCCCGCGTTGAGGATGTAGGCCTCGGCATTGCAGGAGAGCAGGGAGCCGCCGCTGTCGCAGCCGCACACGCGGATGGTCAGCGTGTTGGTGCTGCTCAGCGGGGGCACGCCGCCGTCGCTGATCACGATGGGGAGGAGGTACAAGTCCTGCTTCTGGCGGCTGAACCCCTCCCGCCTGACCAGCACGCTCGCTGTGTTATCTGGTTGAAGAAGAGAGAGAACCGTCGTTAATTTTCCCGCAAAGTCGTCCTCTTAGCCAGTGTTGAAAAAGAAAGTGCCTCGCTGCAATGGCTCTCAGTTTTCAGGGGCTTTAGCGTTACTTCTACAATAAACCGGTACAAAGTGCTGCCTTTCTAACGACCCAAGAGCAATTACAGGATTGTATTTAATTCATACAGCACCACATTCAGTTTTAATTCTTTAATTAACACAAGGAACACAGATAATCTCTGTCTTGAAGTACCTTCTAGTACCTGTAACTTTCTGAGAAAGTCACAATATTTTCCCAACTACTCAAATGGCTGGACCTTCTTATTGCTGTTTGAGCTGGTTTTAGTGTCTCTCCAGAATCAAAGCTTTCAGTGGAGGGGTAAAAGCCATATCTCCCTTATGTGTTCTTGGAGTCACATCTAAAAGCATGGTAGACAGAGAGCTGTCCCCAAATGGGCTGTGATAATGAGGCTCCCACCAAAACAAAAGCCAGTATTTCTTGTGTATGAGCAAATTTGAGCCTCGTTGTTTCAGTAAGAAACACTGAAGGCAACAGTGTTTTATCAGAATCTGGTTTTCACCCAAACTCCCAAAGCCAGCACCCGAAGGGCTTGATCATACATGTACAGTATGTCTGGGCACATTTTGAATTACATGGATATGAGGAAGAGTAAAATCACAGAAGCAAAAATACCCGGAGCTGGAAGGGACCCATAGGCATCGTTGAGTCCAACTCCTGGCAGTGTTTCTGCAACTCTGTTCCCATTGTCCTCCTGAGAGGTGCCCTGCAATGGTTCTCCTGGTGCAGGGGGCAGAAAACAAGCTGCCATCTCAGCACAGGACATTTTGGATGGTCCTGCACACCTCTTGTGGCTAAAGCCTTGGAAAGACGACTGTGTGAGGTGACACCCTGGGCTGAGGCAGCCCGTGCTTCCTGCTCCCAGGGGAACACCAACAGGGTTCTCTTGCTGTGCTCCTCCTCTCTCAGCTCAGTCTGAACCAAAGTTTGTAACAGCTGTAAACATCCCAAAGTAAATAAAGTGAAGCAATCATACCCATGGTCTTCAGACCTTCAAAAGCCAGTTTATACTGAAGATTTATTCCACACAACCTTTCCTGGCTTGCCATGTTCTTTATTTTTCACTATATAATGGAAAGGGGGGGAAAAAAAAAGAGCAGCTCTTTTATCTGCTGAGGGAGGGCTGTTCACCTCTGAAGGTACCCACTTTACTGCTGCCTCAGGGTACTGCAGATTAATCGTTTTCCTGTTGAAGAGTCAGCATAAATCCCAGAATTTAATAATGCAAACCATAAAACCTCTCCTAATGATCTAATCACTGCGATTTCCATGGAAATCTGTGAATAAATTATACCCAAAGAGAAGTGTTCTTGCCGTGCGCTAACTCCCCTTGCAGGCAGTGCCCCTGATGTAGGACAAGGTCTGAAACTGAAACTACCCAGATTTGGTCAATCCAAGGGATGAGGAGGAGGTTTGCTCCTCTTATGACTCTCCCAGTAACTTCTGCAGGTCACACCAGAAAGGATGAATATTTTAGGTAGGAGCTGTTTGTTACACACCAGATGAATCCAACGCCCATATCTACCCCTGTCCTGCCGAGCCACGCCCCTGATGCCCTGAGTGGTCACCTGGGCATGACACAATTGTTTCTTTTTGGTGCGGAAATCTCACAAAAACAACATTTAGGTAGAAAGCAGCTTCTTAACTTCTCCTGTACAGAATTTGCTACGGACAGAGACTCTGATGAAGATCTGATTGTTTATTACTTGTGGCTCTTGGAGGTGCCCTTTGTTTCTCTCAGAGTCCCTCTAATCTCCTGAATGTTTACGTGCTCCATCTAAATTTTGAGGCACAATTTTTGACAGGACCTTGGTGATCTCAGTGTCTGGGTGACCTGAGCTTTATTTTAGGACTTTAAATTAATGGGGTCGTAACAATTTGGTGCAAATAGAAATACAGCATCTAATATCTATTAACCTATCAGCTAAGTTGATCTAATATATTGATCCAGAATAAAACTGTTCCACAGAGTCCTCTAAAATGTGCTTAATAATTCATTTCCTCAATGGGAGAACCAAGATCTGCTCCATTAAATGAAAAATAACAATAGGGCAGATTATTCTTGTGGCAAAAAAATATGAACATTAACAGGGGGCTGAGCTAAAGCTGCCTCGAGGCTGCAAAGGCACAGTGGAAGGAATGGCAATACCATAGATTAGTACATTTAGTCTTTGGCTACGCATTTTTTAATCATATATTTTATTTTTCTTGCCTTTTGTCAGTTGAAATAATATTCCTAATTAGAAATAAGAAAAGGATGGCGAATTATTCAGCTATTATACAGACTGGCCTGGTCCACTGCAGTCACTTACACTAAACAAAGCTGATTTTGATCCAATGGCTGATTTATCTGTTTTAATGGGAAGTGATTTTTAGCTTAACATAAATTTTTAAAAAGAAAAATCCAGTCAACATGCCTGGCTAAAGTTTAAAAAGGACTACAATGCATCAAGCCTAAAAGGTCATTTTTTAAACTTTTCCTTTTACCGTTTATGTTCACTTCTCACATTTAGAAGAAACATAATATCCATAAGAGGAAAAAAACCCTGTTTTACCTAGATAAAAGATAACATATAATCCTAGCTAATATTCTCATCCTTGCTTTTTTATTATTTTCAAGGCCCAGGAGTAGAACTATAATCCTGGTAAAATGGCGTTTTCTAAGCCAACAGAAGTTAAATGTCAATACCAGCTTAAAACTATTACTTAACACATATGGGAACTACTTGACTGTCAGTCCTAATGAACACAATGGGGGTTAACACAAGAAGGAAAAGAACAGTCATCTCAAGGCCATTCCCAAAATTTCACATTTTTCCAGCTATTATTGCCCTGGATATCCAATATCCAAAGGTGTTGCAAGTGAAGATTCCCTGTTCTCTCCATGAAATCTTCACAATTAGAAGTTAAAATTGCATTATTTCTTGGTGATCCTTTTACTGATCTCCCTGACCTTTGATTTTTGTCTTTTTCTCTGGTGATCTTATTGATGATTTCCCATTTTTCCTGTGTGCATAGGCAAATGTAGCTTAGTTTTGGGGGGGCTTGTTAACACATAGATTCTGTAAGGAGGATTCTAGATTACAGGAGCTGACTGCAGTGTGAACTTTATCACCTGTATCAGGTGTGAGTGCTGATTCAGCCAGAAAACTAAACAATTTCAGGGGTTCTGCTGTCTAAAATCCTTACCAGGAGTGGCAATCGCTGTGAATAATCCACGGCAAAATCCTGTGACTTTATTGTTCGTGTGTTTCAAAATTTTCTCGTTGAAAAAGAGTGAAGCACACATTTCAGTTTAAAAAGTGGATTTTAGCCACTGATTTTTGGGGGCTCACAAATTTAATTTCAGGCTCTGTAAAGCACTATCTTGTGAATTTGGGACCGCAGCCCTCCCAGCACTGCCGGGCTGAGGCAGCCCAAGGAAAGGGCATCTCAGCGCGGGACCCAGCAGGATTAAACTCAGGAGATCCATTTACTCCCAACCTGCCTCTCTGCTGTGCAGTGCCACGAGCCTCTGCTGCTCTTCTGAAGGCCTGACTTCAGTGGCAGCAGCACTGAGCAGAGCCCAGGCAGACAGTACTGTTTATTTATGAGCTATAATATAAGGAAACAGTGCAAAAGTAATTCTGTGTTTTATCCCAGCGTGGGCTAAGCCATTATCTCATGTTTTCTATGGGAGATGGGCTCAGCTGAAGACTTGGTAACACAGTGGGCTATTAATAGGATGTAGAACGTGATTATGCTTTTTTGGATTACTGCAATATGTGATTACTTTCAGGAGTTGCTAAAAAGAAACTCTATTAAATGATAATTATGGGGCTGTATTCACTTCAAAGTTCTGTAATAGGCCCAAAGACTGGAGTTTTCATTAACTGTTCTCCACAGTTAATAAAGCCATTTTTCTTTGAAAGTAGCAATTCCTCTGAAAGCTGTGGCATGGCTTATAGAATACTCAGACTTACAACTGGAAAAAAACAACTTTGAATGACCATGTACATTATTTGACTTGCAAATGGAAACACACTCTCCCTAAGAAGTTTTTTTATATGGAAGTACACAGAATTTTAACTTTTTTACTTTGCTGTACTATTAACTTACTTAAAAACACCCCGCAGAAGTAGGTAAATTAACAACATAGTTGCCCTGAGGATTGAACAAAATGAGGGAAAGAAAGGATGCAAACTGATGAATTTCATCACGCTATTCATTTCCCAAAAAGAAAATTATATGGGAAGATTCAATCCCTTAATAATCCCTTCTTGAAACAACGTTTTGCAGTATTGTCAGGTAGAAACACTACATTAAACTGACACCATAATTTCAACTACAAAACACTTTTATCTTGGTTAATTTTGTCAGTAATGAATTTGCTGCATATGGAAATGAAGGATGAGTGGGATTGGCTGGATCCAGGAACCGTAACACAACTCAGAGCATCTCCACTCTGACCTACGCTTCCTCTGCTGGATTATAAAATCTGATCTATTTTCAGTTTGATGTGGTGATCATAAAATGTATTTTGTAGAGAAACTCGGCCTCTGGGTCTCAAGCAAAGAATACATTCTTATTTACTCCTCTCTAAAAATACACCCATGAATTTTTCAAAACTTGTGTTTTATTACTTTAAAGAGAATAAATATATGCCCTGCACCGGCTCCTTTATGAATTGCTTATGTATGTACAAGTGTCAAGCACTAGGCAACAGCATTACTTTGATCAGTCAGGAATAACAGAGATTTTGTTTGGGAGCTCTGATGATAAGTACCTTCCCTTCAGATGTGGAGAGAGATATAAAGTGTGCCTCAACAGAACAGTTTTTACCGAAATCATGTATCTGGATTGTGTTGCCTTTTGTACTTCTGGCACTCTTGGATTCATTATTTAAACCAGTTCAACTGAGTTTTACTTTTCAGAAAACAGTCAAGTTTCCTTCAAACATTAAAGCTTGCTAATCAAAACCAATTCCTTAGAAGCTGAAACAGTTTTTGTCCAGTGCAGGGAAATAAAAAATGAACATTGAATCAGAATATAATGAAATAAATTGAATAAATATGTATTATGGCCGAACCTGTCATTTTTTGTTTGTTTGTTTACCCACCTCCTCTGGCTCCGTCAGCCTCTGGCAGGTTCAGGTCACTGATGTTATTGTGATCAATTGAATTTTGACACTCACCCAGGCCTGAGGTTTTTTGCTTACAAATTTCTTACATCTCACCATCCATCTGAATGCAGAGCTCTACTCTGTTTCACGAATAGCAAATTGGCAAAGGGATCAGGATATCCAGATCCTGAGATACCCAGTCCAGGTAAGTTCCACAGCA
The DNA here is from genome assembly GCA_013399875.1 of Gymnorhina tibicen. Classification (NCBI taxonomy): domain Eukaryota; kingdom Metazoa; phylum Chordata; class Aves; order Passeriformes; family Artamidae; genus Gymnorhina; species Gymnorhina tibicen. Next base: position 40,547 of record VXAZ01001219.1, read on the forward strand.
CAAATCCCCATTTCGTTTCCTGCACAAGGCAGTGATTTGATTCCAAAGGGAATCTAGCCCATGTCTCTTGTGATCCATAATTTTAAAAGCTGGAAATCACAGTGGTGAACAAATACAAGCAGCCTAACAATTTACGCTGTCTCAGCTAATTTTAGGTTTCTCTAAATAAAGGAGATCTGCCAATTCCATTTAGTGAGTGTTTGGCAGTGGTTTTATCCTCTTCCTGGGAGATAAAATGGCAGTGGCTTCTTCCTGGTGGGTATTATTATGTAATTTAAATTCTGCATTCAAGAAAATTCAAGTGAGTTAACAAACATCACACTTTCCCAAGAACATCCTTGCATCTCAGCTGTATGTTTTTGCCTTCCTCCCCTAAATCTTGGAGAAGGACACTCTGCCAAATTAATGACAATGGTGTTGCATGACATTACATTGGCCATTAGTTCTACTTTGTCATTTCTTTGGATTCTGGTAGAGTGGGAATCTTCACACAAACCTCTGTTGTCTCTGAGTGTAAAATTTGGATTATGAATAATTTCAGGTGGTAAACTGAAGATAAATCTTGGTCCATTGGCCGAGTCATCCTTGTCATCAGCACTAATTGTAATAAATTGCTGTAAAAGAAAAGCACTCAGTAAACAAACGGCTCCTTTTCTGGGTACATCACATACAGACAGCATTCTGAGACAGAACTTGAGCAGGAATTGTAAAATAGCAGAACACCCCTCAAATACAAATATATGCAATTACAAACACAGAGCAGGCTCCAAACTACAACAGGCAATCTTTATTTGTTATGCATTTAACCACCCCAGAATTACAGCTGTAAAAGCACACACCTTCTACAGTCTTATATACAAATATGTGTTAATGAGAACCCAGCAGAATAAATAAAAGTCTGCAGAAAACTCAGCAGCTGAGAAAGTCCCTTTCAAACAGCTGCACTGACTGCAGAGGCACAGGTCATGTTCAGAGCTGTATTTCTGTATGATCCTAACCCCTCTTCCTCACGGATTGCCAGGAATGGATCTGTTGGCTAAACTCTACAAGCACTGCACTGGGATTCTTCTCATAAGACACTGAGTATTTCTGTAATATGCAAACCAGTCTCACAACTGGGAAAGCTGCCCTGAACCAGCTCCACTGCCCCTGTGCTGGTGGGTACACCCAGCCAACACCAATCCCACTCAGGGCACAAAGCACTGGATAACTGCTGATAGCAGGTCAGAAATAAAATGCCTTTCTGGGTGCTCAAGGCTTTGCTGCCAAAACCTCAAAACAAACATTCATTTACTACCTCTCATTGGAGCTGACAGGACAAAACTGGGCTAACACCCTGCGGGAAAAGTCGTGTGTGCAGGGAGGGTGGGGGGAACAGGGAGGTGGTGGGAATGGGGAAGTGGGTGGGCAGAGGAGGGTGGTGGGCATAGCGAGGCAGTGGGAACAGGGAGCATGGTGAGCACAGGGAAGGTGCTGGGAACAGGGAGGGTGGTGGGAACAGGAAACCTGGTGAGCACAGAGAGGCGGTGGGAACAGGGAGGGTGGTGGTGGAACAGAGAAGGTGTGAACAGAGGAAGGTGATGGGCACAGGGAAAGCAGTGCTCAGGGAGGTGGTGGACGGCGGAGGGTGGTGGGCATAGGGAAAGTCGTGGGCAGAGGAAGGATGGTGGGCAGAGAAAAATGGTGGTAGGAGCAGAGAAGGTGGTGGGCAGAGGAGGATGGTGCACCGGGGAAGGTGGNGGTGGGCAGAGGAAGGTGGTGGGCAGAGAAGGGTGGCGGACAGAGGAGGTGGTGAGATCAAGGAAGGTGGTGGGCACAGGCGGTGGTGGGCACAGAAGGTGGTGGGCAGAGAAAAGTCGTGGGCACAGGAGGTGGTGGGCAGGCCATACCTGGTTGCTTCGGGCATTCTCACACACGAAGGCTTCGTAGGCCGCCGCAAACTTGGGAGCGTTGTCATTGACGTCAACAACCTTGATGGCAACGGGAACTTTGGCTTCCTGGTGCTGTTTGTCTGCGGGAGAGGCAACACTGAGATGAGACAGAAGCAGGAAAACCCCTCAAGATAAACAAATTCCCAGCTGCATCCAGGGAAGACCAAATACGCTGAGGTATTTCTGTTGAGATTTCTTGCAGTTTAAACGGAGACAATTGGAGGATTACAGAATTCACACCACTGATTCTAAAACACCTCAGTGAAATACTCACGGACTTCAACTGCAAAGACAGAGATATTATGCCAAGCCATTTCTTCCCTATCCAAAGCCTTTATTGTCTTGATATTTCCATCTTCTGCATTAATAACAAAATATCTTTCAAGGTCGGTGTGTCGATCAATTGAATATCTAAAGAAGATTGAAAGTCAGTAATTAGAGAAAAGAAGGACTTAGGAATTTTGTGCATCCAGATTTGTTCTATATAATTATTATATCTCAATAATTGTAAGTAGTACACCTATTGTTGCCCTCAATATCACTGTCAAAGGGATGATATCTGTTCTTTTAAAAGGAGAATCACCTGGTTGGTTTGTACATGTAGAAAAACAATACATCAGAATGTTTGTAATAAGTGAAAATTGCTGCTCTTTGAAGTCTCTATATCAAAGCCCTAATATACTCTTTATTTCCTTCTCTTATAAAACATGATAAAAATATCTACTGAGATATTTTTTCTCTTCTGTTTCATATTAATCATGATGATCTTTTAAGTCTTCCAATCTTTGATTTACTCAGAATATTAATTGATCATACCTATTTATCAAATATTATCCACTCTCTGCAGAGCTTTATACAGCTCTGACTTTCATAAATTCATGCTGAAATTCTTTGAAATGTTAAGTATCCACAGAAAAGAGCTCTTCATAATTTAAGTTACATTGAGAACATAACAAATAAAATTAAACTAATAGAAAGTATTATAATATAAGAATTCTTTACTGTGAGGGTGGGCAGGCCCTGGCACAGGGTGCCCAGAGCAGCTGTGGCTGCCCCTGGATCCCTGGCAGTGCCCAAGGCCAGGCTGGACACTGGAGCTTGGAGCAGCCTGGGACAGTGGGAGGTGTCCCTGCCCATGGCAGGGGTGGCACTGGATGGGCTTTAAGGTCCCTTCCATTAAGCCCAAACCATTCCATGGTTCTCTGATTGCAAGACAATCCAACACAACTGCCCAAAGCAGGTGTCTGTGTGGGCTTGTCTTTAAGCATTAACACTTAACAATGACCCAACACAATCTCTAATCTACAGTTTAGACTTCTATATTTTGAGAAAAATCCACACTGTGATACCAGCACAAGATATTTGTGGAAAAATTAATTTAGAATAGAGTCTACCAAAGATGGCCTTAAGTACATTTTAATCAGACATAGCTATGGTATGATACAGGCTTTGAGAAACTGTCAGCTCATGGAACAAAGGCATAAAAACAATGCTGGATGGTTAAAGTTTCAATATCCTGGGTGTCTGTAGATCTGTCACACTGTCTTCAGAACCTGCTTAACAATTCCAAAAGCTAATGCTCAGAAGGAAACAGGAAACACAGCAAACCTTATAGCACTGTTGGCAGCATCAGGGTCTTTGGCATGTACTTTTCCAACCACAGTACCAGATGCTGCATTTTCCTGTACTTCAAAAATGTAACTTGGCTTCAGAAACACCGGCGGCTCATCAGCGTCTTCCACCGCTATTTTCACCGTCACCGTGTCCTTGAAGGGCCCGTTGCTGATGAACTTGGGGTCAATGTGGACATTGGCTGCCTCCACCTTCAGGCTGTAGGACTTTTTGGTTTCATAATCTAAGGTCTGTGAGAAACAAGAAGACAGTGCATTCCAGAGTCAGGAAAACCAGGCTGTAAGAGCAGCAGGCAGTGCCCTAGTGTTCAATGACATCAAACAAATGTGAGCATCTGTCAACAAGCTTGGACTGGAATGTGTGTATTTAAAAACATAAAGACTCAGATGGAAGGAGCTACATTCTATGTATGGAGCAGCATAGGAAGGCACTTAAAATATCACCAAAGAGCCCTGATCTTGCTGTTTGCTTGTTGTATCACAGAGGAAATCATCTGTACTGGGAAAATTAACCTTGTCTCCATGCAGCCTTCCAGGCAGCACAGAAGTGCAAGGGATAGGAAAGGGGCTCCCACAAGAGGCCTGGCTTTATCTCTTCCAGGCCGGCAGGCATTCCATGTGGATGTGGTTTCAAGTGCTACTGGGTGCACCATGAGGTAGCACACAGATAAGTTAAATTATTTAGGTAGTGGGGAAAATACAAAGATGGTTTGCAATGCTTTCATTCCTGCAGTTCTCTCCAGCCTCAGAACTCATAACACTTTCCAAAGGAGAGCTGGAATAATGCCCCATGGGACAAGTCCTTTTGGGAGCCTGATCAAAGCCACAGCACCTCTGCACCTTCACTGGCATGAAGTGGCTGCAGGGTTGCACCTCAAAATGATCACGCAGGTGCCAACCACAATTCACAAAGCATGTTAACACCATCGACTGACTGGAGTGACAGCTCACCCACGTTTCAAAACACACAAAAAAATCCACTCCCACCTCTAGAACAGAGACAGAAATTGAACCAGGGCAGTTTTGAGCAGAGGAGACCTCTGGGTCCCTTCCTGAGGGACTGCCCCAAAGGGCAAGGCAGGGCTGACCAGAAGTTAAGTTGCCCAGGCCTTCTCCTTTGAGTTCTGATTATCTCCAAGAGAGATAAATAGCTCTAAAGATACAAAGGGCAAAATGATAATGCTTACATAATAATAAGATTTATGTTTTGTAATTTGCAATTTAAAATTAATTTGATAACGCTTTCAAAGCTCCCACTGATGGGTTGTGTGTGAAATCCCCTCTGCTGCTTTTCCCATAGCCTGTGACTCCTTCAGAACACTATTGTGGACAATGCACAGCTGAAGAATTCAAACTATAGGGCATGAGGCTTTTCAGACTGAACATAAAGCAACAGTGAATGTCTGCTACTTATCAGCACTAGGCAAAACTTCATTAACAATGAAGCTGATGGCATCGTATTTTACCGTGACTTTTTATTATGAATTCATTTAGTTTGTGCAATTAATCCACTGTACAGTATTTATGTAACTCTTCTTGGTTATTTTCTTCCATTCCAATTCAGCTAATGGGGAAATGGAATATTAAGAGTTAATCACACCTTGAGAAACGAATTAAGTGAAATTTGCATTTACTAATATTTTAGCTTAGGTGGTAATCCATTATTACCAAATATTCTGTCAGCAACAAAGAACATTGCACAGTAGTAGGCATCACTCACCTTCTTAAGCTTCACAACCCCTTCCTGAGTCTCATAATCCGTTGTGATTTCAAACATGTCCATGCCATCTCCATCGATGATGCTGTAAGCTACCAAGCCATTTTCCCCAATGTCAGGATCTTTGGCCTTCACTCTCCCCACTTCCTCTCCCGGGACAGCCGCCTCCGACACCGACATCTGGTACACACCTGGGAGAGGGGGGAACAGGCATTGCCCTGAGTGAGCAGGCTGCTCTCCAGCTGTGGGAGTGCTTACTCATTGAGCTTGGGAGTTCCAAACAAACACAGCGGTTTTTTGCATTTTCGACGCTCCCGAAGGAATGTTCTGTTCACTTACAAAGAGCTCAGAGGAGGAGGTCAGCTGTGAAACCTTAACCCACATGGACAATCTATAGAACACCACCGCCTCCCTGTTGCCCCTCTGCTCTGCTCAGGGAGGGGCTTAAAAGGACAACCAATCAGTCAGAATGCAGGAATTGTTGTGGCACCAAGGTTACCACTGACAGCAGAGATGTTATTACAAAAGTGGAAGGAAAACTCTCACATGACTCCTGGTAAGACCTTCAGCTCCGTTTCTCATTTCTGCCCATTCATTCAGGAGCCATAAATTATATACAGCGAGTTGGAAAAATCCTGTGTGCTGTGCTGGCTAAAGTATAAACCTGCTGCTTTCTGTGGCTTGAATTTGGAGTGTGAATGTAGAGCAACAGTGAATGTTAAAATTTCACACCACAGAGAATACAGATCAATTTGTATGTGATTTTATACCAAACAGAAAATGGCTTTCCCACAGCAAACTCCAATAGGCAGACCATCCCCAAACATCCCACAGGTGTTTCCCTGAGTATTCAGGGACACCAGAGGAGATCAACACTCTTCCTGGATAAATCTCTCTCCAACAGTTCTCCTTTAGGCACTATTGATTCCAGAACCTTCCCAACCCCCTTCAGAGTTCAGGTAACATAACCTGATCCTAAATATATAAATCTATGTCAGCATTTTCTGGCACATCATCAGCAGCAATAAATTTGGGAAGGAAAAAAAAAGTCCTGATAAAATAAAATAATCTAATTTATTCTCCTTTGTAATTGCTCTTTTTTGCTCCATGAGCACCCTAGGAACATCAGGAGACTTACACCAGGCAGGGACTTGGCTCATTACCCATAAAAACAATTGCCACATGTCATTGAAATAGGTCATTAACTCCAGTCACAAAGAACTCAAAATTTAAGCACATAACTCATTAACAGCTTGAGCAATGAACATTTGGAAAAAAAAAAAAGAAGGGAAAATAAGAAGAAAAATATCAATCATTTGGCTGTTTATACAGACACCCCTGGTTCTGAGTTCCCAATTCAGGTTTAACCTGAGGGTGAATGATTAAGTAGAGTAACTGCTTTTGGGCATTTAAAATGTTCTTGCAAAACACTCCGTAAAGGGGCTTGAATTTGCAGAGAAAAATCCATCATTTGATGGAATTAACAAAATACTGTATCCTGGGGTCTAAGGTTATGATCCGGAGTGAAAAACCTTGTTTGTAAAGTATGTAAAACCTGATTTTTTAGGATCTAATCCTTTTCTTTTTGAAGGATAGCTGACACAGATTTTTACATTTAGGGACTGACTGTCACTTCAGCTCTTGCCCGAGAGTCCAGGAAGCTGCAGCATTGGAAGGAGAGCTGTCAGAGGGATGGCCACGGCCAGGACGTGTCAGGGTCAGAACTGCTGCTCAGAGCAGGAACGGGGTGGGCTGGGACGGTGTCTGCACTGCACTCAAAAAACCCCAAACCCATGCAGAGATGAGCTGCAGAACAGATGTGTGGGCCCATTAATGTACTTCCACCCAGCTGTGAAGGCTGAGTCTGGTAATGTCAGCCCTGATTAATTTTATACGTGAAAAATAAATTGCTCAGGTATAAAAAATTGCTGTATTTGACCTCCATTAATACACTTTAACGATTAAAAAATGTAATTGTGCTAAATTTAGTTTGTTTTACCATGGTGAATACGAATCTTGAGGAATATATGTATATGTCTGTCTGCTCATGTAAATTATACAGCATGGCCCAGGAGCTTCAAAAATGAAGTGTAGGGTCAGAAATCTTTGCAATTTAATCCTGGCCTTAAAAAATGTCTCACTTTGCAACACAAAGCAAATAATCCAGGCACTAAATACATATGTTACCATTAAAAGATGAGTAACTAATACTTATTTTTTCACGTGTGCTGCAATAATCCATCAGTTCCTGCCTCTTCGAGCCTAGGGTATGCCTGATATTTCACAACCACGAGTCCTGGCAGGGAATGCGAGAAGGATTTTGTTGTTACTCACTCTGTGGGAACTTTGGTGGGTTGTCATTGACATCTGTAAGTGTAATTGTCACTTTGGTTGTCCCTGAGAGGCCTCCCATGTGTCCTCCCATGTCCTTTGCCTGTATCACCACGTGGTACTCCTCCTTGGCTTCTCTGTCCATGTTGGGAAGGGCGGTTCGGATAATTCCTGCGGACACAAAGGAAGTATGGCACACAGGGGTTTAACAACAACCTGGCTGCTGCACTCTGAGTGCACTAACCACAGCAATGCTTGCAGTGATGGTGGAGGTTCTGCTTTCCCTGGGCACTGCTGTAAGGAAAGCAGCCCTAATATCCCAGACAGAGGACAAGCCTGGAGAGTTTCAGCTGAGCACAGAAACATCCTTTCAATCATCACAGCACATCAGAACACACAGAAATAGCATCAACTTTCTGGTGTAGCATCCCCAGGAGCTCCAGCAAGTGGCAGGAGACCAAGCTGCAGCAGAGCAGGAAGCCTTGCTCAGACACATCAGAAGCTCCACCCAGTACATTTAGCTCACTTTAAGGCGCTCTGGTTATGAGGTCCCTCTCAAACCAACTGTTTAATAATACCTGTTTGAGCCTCCACCGAGAAGTAGGGCTGACCTTCCAGGATACTGTAAACCAGTTTGGCACTGTTCCCATAGGTAGGGTCATCAGCATCTGAAGCTGTTACCTGAATGACTGATGTACCTAAAAACGGAGAGCAAACACAGGAGGAAGAGTCAGAGGCAAACACGTCTGGAAGGACCGTGCAGAGATGCTTTCAGTCACACAGCATAGCTATTCCTGGGCTTTTTTATTTCCACGTTTGGTAAATGAAAATAAAAATTACTTGACAACTTCTATATGACAAAATATACTCATCCGGTCCAAAAAGATCTGTCACCAGCTGTGATGGGATTAATGTTCTACCCAGTGAAGATATAAAAGTCAGCAGTCACTCTGCACCATTATGGTTTTTCCCCTCAGTAGTTTAAGCCTCATATTGCTTTTGTTGTTAGACAGCCAAACAATAGAGTTTTCTTTTACATTTTTCTCAGTAAGTTTCAGCCAAATCATTCCTGTAGAAATCTCTGAGACAGACACAAGCTCAAACAGGAGATGAAAATGGAATAGATGGTGAGGCAGTAACTTCCCAGCTTTATTACACTGCTCTGCCAAAGGAATGATCTTCGTGTTTACCCCAGAGGATTCACACTCCATAAATTCCAGGGGACTCTCGTGCTCCTTCCTAGGAGGAAATAGCTCTATTCTAGGAATGTCTCCCAGTTAGGAGCTGTGCAGGGTTTGATTTGGTCAGCAAATTAAATACATCAAGTGAATCACTGGCTGAGCACAGAGTAAATTTTACTTCCCCAAATCCTTGACAATGAGAATGAAATAAAGCCAAGACGTCCTGACAGCGCAACACCTTCCACAAGGGCAGTGCCTTTCTGAGTACTCACCTACATTTGATCTCTCGGGCACATTGGCATGGTAGTTCTCGTGGAGAAACTCGGGTGGGTTGTCATTTATGTCTTGAACTTTGACAATGAATTCAGAAGGGGGTTCCAAAGGTCTGTTTGTGTTCCTGTCCACAGCCTGAGCTGTGAGGGTGTACTGAGCTCTCTCCTCCCGATCCAGTGTCTTGGTTGCATGGATGTTCCCTGATTTGTCATCGATAACAAAAATGATTCCTGCTCCTTCACCTGAGAGAATGTATTTAATGTTTCCATCTCCAGAATCAATATCTGAATGAAGCTACAAAAGGAGAAACAGACACACCTTAACAAGGGGGTACACATTTCCTGGATGTGCTTATGAAACAAAAAATGTGCAGGAAATTGTTATCATTTCACAGTTTTCAACAACTGTGGCTTCCACCAGGCAATAATCCACACGCAGGGACATGCTGTGACCACATGTACCCTGCATCCAGGGCAGTGCCAGCCCAGACCTGCCTCCTGCCACACGCAGTGCGCTGCTAAACCCAAAATTTCAGATTTATGGAAGAGAATACACGAGAAGATACTTATAGCATGTTCTTTATTCACACAAAGTTGGTAGGAAGAGTAATTTTTACAAAGATTTTGTACACGTCAATGAATCACGCTCCACTGGGTTGCATGTGAAAAGCTGTTAAGTGATAAATGGGATGAGTTAAGTGATAAATCAGTGAGCCCAGCTGTGCCCAGGTGTGCAAGAAGGCCAGGGGCACCCTGGCTTGTAGCAGGTACAATGTGGCCAGCAGGGCCAGGGCAGTGATTGTCCCTTGTACTGGGGGCTCTGGTCAGGCCCCTCCAGGGCAGTGTCCAGTTCTGGGTCCTCATGGCCAGAGAGCCCTGGAGGGGCTGGAGCGTGTCCAGGGAAGGGAACGGAGCTGGGAAGGGGCTGGAGCCCCAGGAGCGGCTGAGGGAGCTGGGAAAGGGGCTCAGCCTGGAGCAAAGGAGGCTCAGGGGGGCCCTTGTGGCTCTGCACAAGTCCCTGACAGGAGGGGGCAGCCGGGGGGGTCGGGCTCTGCTCCCAGGGAACAGGGACAGGAGGAGAGGGAACGGCCTCAGGCTGGGCCAGGGGAGGCTCAGGTTGGACAGCAGCAGGAATTTCCCCATGGAAAGGGTGCTCAGGGCTTGGCAGGGGCTGCCCAGGGAGGTCTGGAGTGCCCATCCCTGGAGGTGTCCCAGGAAGGGCTGGAGGTGGCACTCAGAGCTCTGGGCTGGGGACAAGGTGGGGATGGGGCACAGCTTGGACTCGATGGGCTGGGAGGGCTTTTCCAGCCTGAATGATTCTGGGATTCTGTGTGATTCCATGACTGCCAACTAATTTTTAATTACACCCTCTTTAATATAAAAGAAGCAACAAATGCTTACTAAACATTCTTAATTCCACAACCAGTGCACGCTTCAGTTTGATGAATGAGGGAAACACTGAGCCAAATTACAGATTTATTGATTTTATATTGACAGCTACAAATTGCACCATTTTAAACCAGAATACCCAGCATGGATTTGCTGACACTGATCCTGTTTCTCCACTCTTTTTGTGCTGGGGTTAAGTCAACACAGTTCTGCTGCCCATTTAGAAACTGGCAAATATACAGGTTTATTTATCTACTGGTTATATTTTGATAGTGTTAGACAGTAGCAGAATAAAAAATCAGTCCAGGATGTGTGTACATACACATGTGCACACAAATATTTACCTCCTTCTATACATAGCCCTTGATATATTTAATTTTATTGATAAATTGACAATAAAAGGATAAAAAGATACCAATTTTACTGAGCTTCTGGGTTAGACATCACATTTTTAATTGCTATTTTTAAAGACCTGGGAATGATATTCTTGAGATATATTTTTGCTCAAGTTGTTGGTATGGTTCTTGCTGTTTTGCTGAGTAACAGCTTGCACACCTTCGTTCAAGGACTGCTGAGGTCAATGGAAATATTTGTATTGACTTAGGTAGTATTTTGCTTAGCACCTAAACTGAGCTACCAGAAAATGAAGAAGCAGCTTATACAGCACAAAGGCAACAGCAAAAAAAAAAACCAAAAACAAAAACAAAACTAAACACAAATCCCCTCAAAAAAAATGAAAATTAAGAATTTTAATCAATGGCTGAAAAAGAAATTCTTTCTTACCCTTCCTACCAGCACAGGATCTGGTCCCGTGTACTCTTCTATAACAAAGAACTGATTCCACACCCAGCCTCTTTTGGAACGATGCAGGACTTGTCCTTCCTTGCCCTTTTCGTGGTGCCCGTGCAGCGAGGGCCGGGAGTGGTTGAGCTTCTCCGTGGTCAGGCCGTGGCTGTAGCACAGCACTCCCAGGCAGAGCAGAGCGGCGTGTAAACAATGGTCCTCCTTCATTTTTGGTTATTGTGTAGGCACAGGAGTATCCGAGAATCTCCCCCTTCCACCTTGGAAGTCAGAAAGTTTGGGGCTACTGAGGAGTTTCAGACCAACTGTTGTGCACATAGGATGCCACCACGCATTAAACACATCACCTTAATGCTCTGCAGCTTCCCAGCTCAGTTCCTGAAAGGAAGGAAAATGGAAAAGGTTGTCAATTCTTTGAGGATACAGTAGGGTTTTTTATTTAGCAAAAGAAAACTAGGACTTCCTTGGTAAATGTCAAGATAAGAAGATTAAAATAAATGTATCAGTACTGATGAAATACTGAGTAATGAGCAGATTTGGTGTTTTGCTACGTGGAGCTGCCACCTTGAAGAATCTCCTGGCTGGCTGGTTTGGACGCTCAGTGGCTGGAAGCTGAAGGATAAGGAATCACATTCTCTCATGATCCTTTCAAATAGATTTAGCCCAAGATGCAAGGCAACTGCAGAAATACCTAATTTATACCTAAGCCCTCTTTGGAGCTTAGATATGAGCCTCAGATATAAGCTGCTAAGCCAGAGGTCCAGATATGAGGGAGATACCGAGCCTCACCAGGAGTGCAGTATTTCTGCACCAGCCCTTTCATGATCTGCAGACCCTCACGCTGAACATAACCACCTCTGCTTTTCCTGGGCAGGAGCAGAGGCTGGCAGAGCTCCAAGGAGCTCCAGGTTGGCTTTAGACCCTGGAAGCACCTCTGAGGATCACGGCAGCGTCAGCATGGACTGCCGAGTGTGCTGCCTTGGGCTGGGCACAATAAATGCCACAAACCGATAAAGATGCATTCCGATATTTCTGATAATATAACAATTGATTTAACTATTTATTGCTACTTCCCCTGGGCATTAACTCACCAGGATTACATTGATTTCCTACTTCCTAATACTTCTTAAAACACTAGGTCAGAATTAATATTTGAGGGAGAAACTGCATAACACAGTGAAACCTGAACTGAGCAGCCCTCAATCCATCACAAAGGCCACTTTCACTTATCCCCAGGGTTTCCAACGTATTTTCCTTGAATATCTACACAACAACAAATTTTACAAGGTCCCTACGATGTTTATTTTAGTTTTTGGCGTGGTTCACTTTAATCTTCTGCAAGATACTGATAAAAACCTTGATGTTGTGTTTGTACAGGCAAATGTACAAATACGTGCTACCGTCAGCTGCAAAACAGAACGAGTTTTTAAGGAGAAATAAGGAGATCTTATTTGCAGCAGAGAAAATGTGAATATAGGTAAAAGCGTGAACCTACAGCACATTCTGTAGCTCCAGCCACAGATAAACATCTCACTAGTCCCAAACCCACTCATTTGGAGTCGCCTTTCTCACATCCTGAGCAGTCATGTCCTCCTTCCACATGCTTTTTTACAGTTACATAAAAATACATTGGCTGACAGGGGATCATGAATAAGGAATGAAATATTTGGGTTTATTTCCTCAAAAAAGATCAGTTTTCAATTTTATTTTTATTGAAAACTGTAATCACCTCAATGACAGCACCAAACTAGCTCCAGCATAATGAGTTAAATGACATTCTCACACATAGATGCAAACATAGTCTGGCTTTCCCAAGCATATTTATTAAATAGATTTGTTGTATCCATTTAACTTTTTTCCTATTGTTACATGATGACACAGTACAGATTACTCACACCAGCATGGAAGACATGAAAAGGAAAACAATCCCTATGATTTTGCTGAGGAAAATGCTTTTATTTTGACACAATGTGTTTGTGTGGAGCATTAGGTCTGTGGTTTCTATTTCACGTCTCCATCGTGCTGAGGGAAAAAAACAGTGTAAAAGTTAAAGGGGCTGAAAACTGAGATTTCACCTATTTTGGACACTTCTTTTTGTACCCAGCTTTGCACAGAAAAAAAATAAAAGCTATAGGGATCACTCATGTGCAGCAGTTAGAGGGGATTGGGCTCCTGAAATGCTATACAGAGCCCACATACTCCAAACATGGAACAGGAAGATGTTCCTGGACAGCTGTGCATTTCTAAACCTGCTGTGGAAAAAAAAAAAATCTGTAAATAAACTGCTTATGTTAATAGATTTGGGGGGCATTTGAAAATTAAACTCACTGATAGTCATTCATCATCAGCATCATAATGATCTCAGCTACCAAAATAAGTAAACAAATACCCCCACTCTTCCCCAACTCCTCAATGCTGTTGTGTAACCCAGTAAACACTTTATAAATCTGCTTAACCAGAATGGCAGAGCCAGACTGATACAGACACTGCTTATTATCAGCTATTCAAGTGTGAAGTGCTGGAAACAAAATGTTAATCACAGATCCATGCTTAACTTACTAATAAGGATTAAAAACAAAAATTGTTTGCTATCTTTTGTTTTATCCTCTACATGCGCATGAACAGAGATGAAGCAATAAGGTTCCATGTCTTCAAGTTAAAGAAAACTATTATCTCTCATCCACCACTTCAGAGAATCACAGAATCTTAGCATGGTTTGGGCTGGAATGGACTTTAAAGCTCATCCAGTGCCACCCCTGCCATGGGCAGGGACACCTCCCACTGTCCCAGGCTGCTCCAAGCCCCAGTGTCCAGCCTGGCCTTGGGCACTGCCAGGGATCCAGGGGCAGCCACAGCTGCTCTGGGCACCCTGTGCCAGGGCCTGCCCACCCTCCCAGGGAACAATTCCTTCCCAATATCCCATCCAGCCCTGCCCTCTGGCACTGGGAAGCCATTCCCTGGGTCCTGCCCTCCAGCCCTTGGCAATTGTCTCTCTCCAGCTTTCCTGCAGCTCCTTCAGGCCCTGCAAGGCCACGCTGAGCTCACCCCAGAGCTTCTCCTCTCCAGGCTGAACAATCCCAGCTCTGCCAGCCTTTCCTGCCAGCAGAGCTGCTCCATCCCTCTGCTCATGCTGGTGCCTGCTCTGGGCTCTCTGCAGCAGCTCCAGGTCCTTCCTGTGCTGGCCCAGGGCTGGGGCAGCTCTGCAGGTGGGGTCTCAGCTGAGGGGGCAGAGGGGCAGAATCCCCCCTCCCCTGCTGCCCCCGCTGGGGCTCAGCCCAGGGCAGGGGGGTTTGGGGCCAGGGCAGGTCCCATTTGGGCTAAAAACAAATTCCTAAGGCCGTTTGCAGTAATTGCTTCTGGTTTGGGTTATAAAGGGAAGGGGCTCCGTGCCAGCAGCAGTCCCGAGCTCTTTAGGCACTGACCCCCAGGTAAGACAGGCTGTCAGCAAAGCTGGAGCTGCAACGAAGTGTCCCTGGCCTCCTCATGCCCCTTCTCCCCTCCTGGAGTTCATGCTCTGCTCACTCACATCGTGCTCACTCCAGCAGTGAAACCTCTGACTCCTATCCTCAGAACACCTAAAACAGCATAAATCAACAGGCTTCCACTGAAGGCTATGAAATTACTTAAATTCAAACCAGCTTAGAGTTTGGCTTTTTATGAACTACTTGTATTCTAAAAGTCAGGGTGCACAAGATGATCTTAAGTTAAGCTAAAATAAACTTCATTAAAAAATGAAGGAGTGGCATTAACAAAAAAAAAAGTCTTTTCCCTTCCTTTATTTTCCAAACAATCTACTTAAAACATTTCAAACATTTCAACATTAACTCAGCTGCTGAAAGTCTACAGTTTCCTTCTACTTCAAGCAGAAAACATGGAAAAACAGCTAAACAATTTATAAAGCAATTCCTTTTTCTCTTGGGGAAAAATACCTCATAATCCTGAGATTTTGGAATACAGATGTGAGGATGACAATTGTTGCAGCTGCTGGGCTGCTGCTCCAGTCAGCATCTGAAAATTCTGTTTGCAGCACTTGGATTCAGATCTGCACAGATTTGTCAGACTCATTTGTTGTGAATGGCTCCAGTCTTTTTTAAAAAATCACAATCTTTGAGCTATTTGTGTATTTCTGGCCATAGATTATAATCCTCAACTACAGCAAAGCCAATCTCAGTGGGCAGTTGACCAGACTGCAACACTGTGCTGCTTTTGACTGGGATGGAGTTAATTTTCCTCCTGGTAGCTGCTCCAGTGTTGTGTTTTGGATTTAGGAAGAGAAGCATGCTGATAACAAGATGAAATTTGAGTTGGTGCTGAGCAGAGCTTCCACTGAGTCAACGACTTTTCAGCTTCTCTTATTCTCCCTCCAGCAGGCTGGAGGGGAGGCACAAAGGGCTGGGAGTGGACACAGCTGGGATAACTGACCCAAACTGGCCAGAGGGATATTCCAGACCTTTCCACACCATGCTCAGCACGTAAACTGGGGGGAGCTGGCCAGGGGTCTCTCTCAGGAGCTGGCTGGGCAGAAGTCTGTGAGTGGTGAGCAACTGCAACATGCATCACTTGTTTTGTATATTCAAATTCTTTCTTCATTATTGTTATCATTATTTTCTTCCTTTTCTGTCCTGTTAAAGTGTCTTTATCTCAACCCACGAGTTTTCTCACTTTTACTCTCCCAAATCTCTCCCCCAACCCTGGGGAGGGGCGGGGAGTGAGCAGTGCCTGTGTGGTGCTCCGTTGCTGGCTGGGGTTAATCCACAAAATTCTTTCTTCATTATTGTTATCATTATTTTCTTCCTTTTCTGTCCTGTTAAAGTGTCTTTATCTCAACCCACGAGTTTTCTCACTTTTACTCTCCCAAATCTCTCCCCCAACCCGGGGGAGGGGCGGGGAGTGAGCAGTGCCTGTGTGGTGCTCCGTTGCTGGCTGGGGTTAATCCACAACAAATATCCTGATCCTTCTCCATTATTGTTTAGAATTGCGCAATGTAGCATTTTGAAATCCCAAATTTTCCTAACAACTCTGTCAAAAAGCTGTTTCCCACTTCCTTGAGCACACTGGATTCCAAGTTTCATGGAAACATAGAATATCCTGAGTGGGAAGGAACCCACAAAGATCATCCAGTCCAACCCTGTCCCTGCACAGACCCCCCACCAACCCCACCCTGGGCATCCCTGGCAGCGGTGCCCAAACGCTCCTGGAGCTCTGGCAGCCTCGGGGCCGTGCCCATTCCCTGGGGAGCCTGGGCAGTGCCCAGCACCCTCTGGGGGATGCAGGACCTTTCCCTGATCTCCAGCCTCACAGAGCTCAGAGCTGCCCCTGGGGAGGAAGTTTCACACTGATCTGGTTGAACCAAGGTGGACTTGTACTCAAAAGGAAGAATTCCATTAATATATTTTAACTGTATACAAACAACTGTTGGCAATTTTGTCACTGAATAACAGCTTTATCAGGGATAAAGGGTGAGCAAGAGTTAATCAGCCACCACACAAGGCCTGATCTCATCAGCAAGGCACATGAACACAGTGAAATCCCTGAATTTAAGTTGATCAGTAGAGGCATGCAGGACTGAGAAATATTTAAAAAGTCTAGTCCACACTCTGCAAAACAACCTGCATGGGGAGGTGTATACCAAAATGTCTACATGGAAATAAAATATGTCCCTGAATAGCTGAGAACAGGCCTGCTGGGCATTTCTAGCTGCACTGACAGCATGGCTGTGCTGTGTTCTTGTAGTTGTTAATGCAAACCTCACTGGTTTCAATTTTAACATAAGAAAAGTCTGTTCTTCGACTGTTAGAAAATAACACCCATCGATATTCCTAATGGAAATATGCTGTTCATTTAAGAATTCAATTAAGGACACATCTTAAAACCTGAACAATAATATATCCATGTCCACGTGGAAACCATTCTGCTACCAGCTACTCTGCAGAGTCAGTGTGCTCCACACGGCTTCACACACATCTGAATGACTGCTCCAAGATATTAACAGCCAAAAACAAAGAGGCAGCAGAGATGATTTCAATGACAAGAGCAGTGGCGGAAGCAAAGTCTAGCCAACTTTAAATTCCTTTCATTATTTTTATAGCAACAATAATCCCCAGCGTTTGTGATGATTTCCTGTGTGCTATTAAATGACCATATGCCAAATTATAATAGACTAAACAATTTTTTCTGATTTGTCTAGGCCGTAACTTCTGGATGATGCATTAAAATAGCAATTGTTCTCAGGAATACACTTGGCAGAAGGCAGCCAAGATCACAGTGTTGCAATATAATAATGGATGATTATGTTCTGAAATGTTTTGCAAAAGTATCAAGTAAATATAGCAAACTCCCAGTCTACATGAGATTTTAGCTGTAATTAGAATTAGCTGAAAAGATGAATGATTTATTTTACCATAATTTTATCATCAGACAAGGAAATGAATAGCTTTTTAATGACAGAATAAATATTGGATCATATTAGTTCTGGAGCTGAGAGTGCCCAAGTTTTGGGCAGAGGGATGGAGCGTGGGGCACAGCTGGAGGAGGCCTGGGAGGCAGGGAGGGACCTGCAGTGGCCAGGTGATGTCCCCAGCTGGGCAGGGATCTTCCCCATGGGATCATGCACTGCAAAGCTCCCCAGAACCTGGATGGATTCCTGCTTTTGGGATGAGGAGCCCCAGGGCTTCCACTTCACGGTTTAACTTCAGCACTCAGCACGGAGTGTGTCCCTTCCCTGGACACTGCAGTCGGGTCATGGAGAACGAGCACTTCTCTTGGAAAGACGGTGGGGAACAGATCTCCAGATCAAATAATCAGTCAAGTCCCAATGAGCCCATATTGGTGTCATATATGGATTCAATAGAGTGGCTTTTTGCATTTTCCAAGACAGGAAGGAGCCCATCGGAACTGACCAGGGACAGATTGTTTTAAATAAAGAGTTTCTAGTTAAATTAAGTTATACCAGCTGTTGAAAAGTTCTACAAACTGTTTAAAAGTTCCTAGTTACGTGTTGATGCCTTTTTAAAACATGTTTTAACTGTTGTTTACCCCCCATTATTCAAGTACCCTAAAAATCCCTTTAAGTTAAAAGGCACCCTTTAGCACCGGGCTCCAAGGGACTTTTCTAAAAATAGCCCCCCTGTCACTGAGATCTATGGCAACCTGGAATATTAATGAGGCTCCTTCCCGCCTTGGGACGGCACGAAACCAGCCTGTCCCTCTACCCCTAGAAACACGAGCCGACTGGTGAGAAGGAGTTACCTCATCGCACAGCCACCCCAAATCGCTGTGGGCCATGGAGAAGGGACAGGGGCAGTCCGGGGAGGGGTCAGTAACTTATTTAAGGGGGCGACCCCATGCCCCGGCGCTTTTTTTTCTGGTCCAAATAGGGTCCAGAGAGCCCGGTGCCAAGGCACGGCCTCCCTTACACTGCTACCTCGGATCCAGCCAGGATCCACCTTGGCACTGCTTAGTCTCCTGCTGGGAGCAGTCAGCAGAGTGCTTGGGTGTGTCTAATCGCCTGGAGCGATCGGCCGACTGCTAGGGTGTCTAATCGCGGCGCCTGGGGTTTTCTTTTGTTCGCCTTTTCTTTCCCGAGGTTTTCCGGACAACTTCTGTGCACCCAATAAACAACTTTTATACTGCACAGAAGCGAGAATTGTCTTTATTTTTGACATTGGTTAAGCTTTAGGGCATATCACAAATTTAACTGCTTTGGGAGTTTTTAATAAAACGCGAGGTCAGGGATGTGGAAGAGTTCATGCGTCAAAAATAGACCTTTCCCTAATGACAGAAATAGCCATTTCCTGGGCAAAATCCAGAAAAAGCATTAAATACAGGGATTAAATACAGTGTGCTGATGGTGGCTGAGACCTAGGGAGAGACAACATCACAGTGCATGGAAGAGAAACTGAAAGAGGGGAAATTTAGGTCCCAAGATATTGGGAAGGAATTGTTCCCTGGGAGGGTGGGCAGGCCCTGGCACAGGGTGCCCAGAGCCGCTGTGGCTGCCCCTGGATCCCTGGCAGTGCCCAAGGCCAGGCTGGACACTGGGGCTTGGAGCAGCCTGGGACAGTGGGAGGTGTCTCTGCCCATGGCAGGGGTGGCACTGGATGGGCTTTAAGGTCCCAGCCCAAACCATTCAGTGATTAAAGGCCAGTGGGCACCAGTCTCATATAAAACATTTTGTTTAGATGACAAGAGCCCTGATGTCTGATACAGGAAAAGATTTTCCTGCTATATATGCAACTGGTAAATCTCATTTTTCCCAGTGTGTGATTCCAGACCAGACCAGCAGCCAGTAACTCCCTGTGAGCCCCTCTGCAGCACTGAGTCCCTCTTCTTGCTGAAGCACATTCCAGGTCTCACTGGAGAGAACAGCAAACAGCCTTCATCTGAATGCAAATTGCTACGAAGTTTTCTGTGCCATTCACAAAACATAATTAGTCTTAGGAGACAAAAGTATTTAGTCCGGAAAAGGAAATTCTTCATATTTAAAGATACTTGGGGGAAAAAAATTCTCTTAGTTATTGCACTGAATAATGAGAACCTCACACTCCCTCAGTCCACGCTCTGTGTTTTGCATGGGAGCACTTTACACCGCAGTGTAAAGGATTCGAATCTGAGACTGCAGCTCTGCAGAGATCAGTACATATATAACTTTATATATAACTTTATATTTGGTATGCAAACAGCCAAGATTCTAGAGGTATCCTACCACAGAGGAATTCTAGGTCATGGCAAGATTTGTGTGTACTAAATACAGAAGTGGAATCTTTACAGAACTGATGATTTTCATCTTGACAATAGAAGTTGCTTCAAAAATGCTAAGCAAGTTTTGTAGAATCCTATTCTGAGTTCTGTAGAATCTTATGAAAGGAAATCTTAATCCTTTGCATTTTTAAATTATGTTTTATAGCACTGTATTGGATTACTGAGATGTTTAAAGCCAATAATCCCCAGCTGCTCCAAAGAAGAGGTTTTGAAATGTAGCCACGTTTTCCTGTGGCAGCTTTGAGACTCGGTATTACGAAACCATAGACAAAGCCATAAAATGATGGCCCTTTGAAAACAGAAGTCACTGTGCAGGGAAGAGGAAGAGAAATAACCTCCTGAACAGTACAATGTGCTATCTGTCAGCATCCACCTCTGAATTCATCATGGAAGGAAGGCATTTTCCCCAAGCTTTGATTTAATTTGTGCTTGTTGGAAAAGGGTGAGATTGCCACTTGCTGTACCTCATATAAAGCAGGGGAAAGCAAGAAGACAACTTAGTACATTACGGAGTGAATGACACAGAAATAAGCCTGAGAGAGTGATATTAAAAGGCTTGGGAAATGAAAAATGGCTGTAAACAGAGTTTTACATTTACTTGCTGCCCTGGGGAGATCCACTTAAGATAAATGTGACGGAGGCTGTCTGGTTTTAAGCATAAACTCTACAGGAAAACAACCAGCATAAGAAAGGTAGTCTTATTAAAGAACATGGTGATTGATAGAGTCATTTCAAGTAATGACTAAGCTCTTGGTAGAGTTTATTTTAAATAGTAATTGTGTTCTTGTGCTTCTCAGACAAACTGGAATTCTCATAATTCCCTGGATGCTCCAAGGGCAGCGAGGCTGCAGCCCAGCCCATGCTAGTCTCAGCCATTCTGTTATTATGTAAGTGGCTATCAATGACACCCTGAGGAGGAAACAAATGACAACTAAAGTCAACTTACTTGCAACTATAATGCTGTATTTACATGCTAAGCCAACCCCGAATATTTTTTTCCCTAAGAATTGATATGTCTGAATATCTGAATAACACTTGTGCTGTGACTGATGGTCTCTTTGGTTTGTGCCAGAAATGAGACAGAAAGTCAAGATTAAAGAGTGAAAACCTATCAAAAACTAATGATTGCAGACAGGTCTATTCAGCTCCCAAACCAAGGCAGACAGAAGTCCAGCCAGCAATCCATTTCTGCTCGGATCTATAACCTCTTGCTGAAGGGCTGGCAGCCCCGACACAAGCAGAAATCTAAATTCAGTCTGTGGTTCTGCACTTACAGCTTCATTTCCAGAGGCAGCTTCAGCAGTGCTGCCGAAATGCCAGACTATTAAAGCATCCTGGGTGGTCTTTGTGCGGCCAATGTGTTCCTCTACAAAACATTTTTCCACTTTGAATTTAATCCTGCTGGACTCCTCAATCCCCATGTCCCCTCCAGTTTGCTCTCCCTCAAGCAGGAAAGTTCCTGATGAAAGGCTTCCGCATCGTGACTCATTTAGAGAGGTTCACGTTACTCTGTAACATTTATCTTTATAAAACTCGACAAGTTAGGGAATTACTGAGAGTCTCCTTTACAAATACATTTGCTAAAGAGAGAAAGGTGAGAGCTAAATAACTAATCAACAACCTTCTCCTTTCCCCAGATTTCTTGGAGCTGCAGAAGGAAGAGCTCAGGTCCTTCAGCCGTGCCCATGGAAAGTTCTTTTCTTGATATCTTGCTTAACTATTCCAGTTTAGTGCAAATTTCTTCCATAAAGAGCATAAAAGCCACTTTGAGATTTCTGAATGAAAAATTGAATCAATAATTAATTTTTGCCTAGGCAGAGATTGTCTGTGAGGAGACCAATTTTGGCTCTAAAGCATGAGATAACAACCTCAGAATATTCAAATACATTCCTAAAGCAGCCTCAATAGCCCTAATAAAGGAGACCATCACTGTTTAAATACCTAATGGGAGGCTACAGCTGAAAAGACCAAATCTTCACATTTATATTATTATTTGCAACCCATTAAATCACAAGATTATAATTAAAACAATATTTGCATGAGTCTTTTTGAGATATCTTGCTGTAATTAGCCACCATAGAATATTTCCATTTAACCTAAAAAACCCCAAACACACAAACACAAAGAAAACACCACCTTCATTAAAACAACTTCCTTTTGCCTTCCTGATCTGCTCAGAGCACAAATCAGAGGAATTATCTGGATTTCTAGTGTTCATAGGCTGTAAGGACTAAGACATAATTCCTAACTTTATATTACAAAACCAAAAATCCAGCAACAGGTGCTAGGATGACGCAATGAGATGCTAAGCATATAAATAAATGCAATAATAGCACAAAAAAGACAGGCATAAAAAAATAGCACATAAAAGACAGGCTGGTGTCAGCTTGCAATTAAAATTTGTTTCTCATTCAACTGATCCATTTAAAAAAAGGGCAAATGATTCAGCATTTTTCAGGAACATATCTCATTCTGAGTTAAACCTGTTCATTACATCTTTCTTACCGATCACGTGAACCACAACACACCCCAGACCTGGCTTGACCCTATTTCTGACCTGTAATTACAGATGATTGTGGCAAAACATTTCATTTCTGTTCTTGTGACAGAACCAGTAACAACAACGAATTTAAGGCAGTGCCTTGCTACAGCTGGAATGATGTTTGGTGCCATTGCTATCATGCAGAAGAGGCAAATTTTAAATGCTTTGAACCTACAGCTGTTCTTGCAGAAAAGTTTCAAAAACTGATGTTTCACAGAGAGCTTGTCGTGGGAAATTGGCCAAAAAAGGGTATTTTTAAAATTAGATTAGTGATATTCACAGCTGAACCTATGAATCAACTTTATTAGATGTATTTTGGGAGTGCATTAGGGGTTTTGAGGCTGTAAATACCTTTTGCCACCCTTGCCATGGGCAAGTCTTGGCCTTAAGAGTGCAATAGTCAGGCCTGGTGGGGTTATCTGCATATCCTAGAACACCAACCTCATTTCTGCATCTTGCACCAGCAGTGTCTTTTTGAACCTACAGGACAATATAAAAGTACAGGAGTGTGAATGAACCCGTGTCCAGTCAGGTAAAGCTTCACCTTCCACACCAATAACAATTTTCTCATTAATGAAGATCCTGAAGTGCCCTTAAAAATGAGTTTGGGAAAAAGAAAGAGGAAAACCTAACATTTGGTAGAACGGCTGCATTGAGAACAGTTTTAACTTTTTGATGACATTACCTTAATATGAGGCAAGTAGAGGAGAAGAATTTACATTTATAGAAGTGAAATAAATCCAAACACCAATAATAAAAAAAGCCACATGCATGTACAAATACACACATAAAAAATACTGAAAGCTCCATTCACCAGAATAGGATTAGGCATTTTTTTTCTCCACATTAAACATGCCCTTACATTCAGCATAGTTTCTACCAAAATGTTCTTTCCAAAATGTTGCCAGGGTGATATCACTATTTCAATCCAACCAATTTCCTTTGAAGTCTCCCATAACAGTAATTAAACAAATTGCTCTCGGAGTAATTATGTTTTTTTCTGGAAAAGGAACTATTAGGTTAAAGAGAGATGAAAGAGTCTGTCACCAAACATAATCTTTCTAGAAACGCTGGTGCCTGCTGCATTTATTGGAAGAAAGATGGAATACTTAAAAACTTTGGACCTTTTTCGTTTTTGTAAAGGCAATGTCAGCTTCCCAGCTGAAATAAGCAACACGCTGAAATGACTCCTGACAGTCCTGGGAGTGCAGAGAGAAAGAAAATGGGAGCTGTGTCAATAGAAAGCTTTTAAATTCTATGTATTGAACCCAAGAGGGCTGGTGAGAACTGGAAGGCCAAATTGCAATGTTAAAGCAAGTGGGTGGTGAACAAGATGAAGGGGATGGAAAGCCCAGGACTGATGATTCAGTGGAGGGCACAAAATGGAACAGTCCATAAATACATCGTGTTTGAGGCTTTGGAGACTGGGCTGCTGCCCTGAGGAGGTTCTGTGTGTGGCAATCCATCAGCTCCAATGCCTCCCTCCTCTGCTTTGGGAGTTTGATCAGCCCTGATAGGGGCAAACGAGGCTTTCACAGCTCCAAGGAGTTTCCAAATACGTAACTTGGTGCTCCATCTGTACTTTGGCTTTGCTTCCAAGTCAGGCTAAAATTCTTAGGTGCGGTATGTTGAGCATCCCGTGAGTTTTTTGGGTTTTTTTTTCCCCCAGGATAAGATTCCTTTAACTTTGCTAAGGATTTCCCTATTATTTGTGGGAATTTGCCATATACCTGATAAGGAGCACTGATTTAACCCTCAGAACAAGCTGAACTAACCCTCACCTTGTTCTCTGGCTTAGTCTGGTAACTCAGACCTCACAGAATTTAAATACTGGTGCTTGCTGGGTTTGTTGCCGTTGCAAAGAACCTGGAGCTTTCCATTTAAAGCTTTTCTTTTCACACCGTGGCTATGTTTTCCTTTGTGTATGATGCTGAACACCCCCATCCTCCTTCTCCTTTAAATCTCTCTGCTATATAAGATAATGTTGCATAAGATTAACCCACGTGGAGCAGTATCTGAATTTCTTTCTGGAGCCTTTACCATATCCCATCCAAGGACAGCGATACAGTGCTTGTCTGCAAAGCTGGCCCTCTGTTTTCTCACCACTTTGAAGACCCAAAGACAGTGTTTTCAACTTAAAAACTCCCAAGGCTGAGCAAAAGGACAATAAAAAATAGCTTCCTGGAAATCCAGCGGTCAGAGGGGATAAAGCACCAGACAGGCACCAGCTGGAGAAACTGGATCTGGGGATTCATCCAAGAACAGGGAACATCTTTCTGAGCAGACAGACATATTTCTTGTTCCAATGGATGGCTGACAGGGTAAACATTGCTATAAAAAACTTAGCATGATCTTTTTTTTAAAAAACTCTTTGTGCAAATTTTGTGAACCCCTTCTGGCTTAAGCTTCAGCAAGTGAGCTTAGAACCAGACCCAAGGAATGGCAAATCCATATTATAAGCAGGAAGAATAATTATGAAGGTCACACACAGGCACTTGTATTATGTTTGTAAACACAGCTTTAGCTAAACCCAGCTCTAATACGTGACAAGAATGATGGTGCAAGAATAAGATTGCTAATAGGAATGTTTACTAAATGCTTATTTAATAATGGGGCTTAAATAAATAGTGTAAAAAATAATTTTCCACGTGTTAACATGAACTTGTTGAAATTTCAGAGCCTTGCAAGCCCTTAGGACAGCGCTCCCATTGCTTGTGACGTGCCCAAGCTGGGGTGAGCTGCCAGCACAGGCAGCAGGACCCATCTGGATTCTTAGGCAGCAGCAGCACTTTTGGCCTGCCTGGGCCTTGGGTTTGGTTAATTGATTTGGCTGTAACAGATTATCTCGGGACCAAGTGGCCATCGCCTGACTCGCTTTGGCTTTTTGCTGCGCTCAGGATGACTCTGTGCCGGAACACAGCCGGTTTGTGCGTGTGCTTGAAATGAAGAGGTAGCGGTAACAAAGCGCTGGTCCGCACAGGAGGAACCCCCTGTGACCCCCTCCAAAGGGCAGGAGGGAGGCAGCGCAGGGGGAGAGAGCAGCTCTGGCAGGCGGGGACGGGAGGGTGGCGGGGCTGTGAACGGCTTCCCAGGGCTCAGCTCCCGGCCGCGGAACTGCCTGGGAGCTGCGCGGAGCTCGGAGGCAGCCCGGGGAGCAGGGGGTGCTGCTCCGCCACAGAAAATCCCCTTCCACAGCAGCCCGGGCTGGCGTGTGCCCCGCGGGGCAGGCCTGCAAACACAACAGTGGCTCTGGAAAAACAGCGTGTCGGAAACACAGCAATGGCTCTGGGTGTGCGGGGAGAAGGATCCACCCCGCATTCTCTGGGATTAGGGCCCTCCACCCCCTTCCTGCCTCAAGAGCTCAGCCTGAGGCAGCTGATGGCGAGGGGGACACCGGGGAGAGCCGGGGACTGGGAAGCTCCTGGGCACCACTTGTAACTGTGCGTAACTTGTGTAAGGGCTCAGTGTGAATGAACTGGTAATTCTCTGGTTGGACTCTTCAGAATTCAGGCTAACAGAACATTCTTGGCTTTTAATTTCTGTTCTTTTGGGTTAGGTGAACTCAACAGGCTGCAGCAGAATAAACTGATGGGGACTTCAAGGAACCTGGACTGAAACCTGGACGTCACTCAGGTGACTGCTCACAGGCAAAGCACTCAGCTGGACAAGGGCAATGTGTCTCCTTTGTGTGAGCTGTTCAGGGGAAACAGAGTGTGCTGAAAGGAGGGAACAGCACGTGGGGAGCAGAGGCAATCTGGATAACCCTAACCCTAACCCTAACCCAACAGGGAGTAGTTTTGACAGTTATTAAAAAGCCATTACCATTCTATTCCTTGTTGAAAAGTTTTCCCACTTAAAAATTAAATTATATTTGTTAAATATAAAGCAAATCCAGTCACTACAGACCTACAAGGAGAAAAGTGGTCATTCCATTTGTTGAACACACAACTTTTGGGTCATTCTGCTGACGCTGGGAGCAGCAGAAGGGTGACAGCCAGTGGGTCAGTGGCTGTACTGGGAGACAGCACAGCACAGTCTGTGATGAGCTTCCCCTGGAGTGAGCCTGTTCCTGGGATGGGGCTGTTCTCTCCCGGGTCTCACACACGGCAGAGGGGGACAGGAGACACAGGTAGCACCTTTGGGCTCACAAACAGGACAGCAGAGCAGTGAGTTCTGCAGCGGGCCCCAGCCTCGGGATGAACAGCTCATTAGAGAGAGCTAAATGTTTGTGCGAACGTGTTCCCTGGAAGAAGAGGGAATATCTTCTCCCCTTCGTGCTGCAACTCACACATGTTGCCTGCAGCAGGAAAGTCTGAGAACAGCTCGGGAGGTCAAGGCAGAGCCTTTGGGCTGGTTGGTTATTTTTGCTTCAGTGCAGCCCTGGTTCACAAAATGCAGCTGATAGCACGAACCCAAGCCAGGAGGGCCAGGAGGCCTCTCACAGTGGCCAGGCTGTGCAGGTTACATAATCTGCTTTTCTATTTTGGGGGGAGGGAAGGGAGAATTGGAGGCCAAATGCCCAAGTTCTCCTGTAAAAGTAGAGATAAAGCTGCAAAAGCGCAGGGGGTCAGACCCCACGACCATGAATATTCAGTGTTTTAGGCTGTTGTGTCTAAAAGAAGATGGTGTTCATAAGCAGAACCAGAAAATACCCTTCAGGGTCAGTCCTGCTTTTGATTCCTAATGTTATATTGGCTCAAGCTTCCCCTTTCCTGGCCTCCCCTGTTATCCCATTGAATTCATTAGAAGCCTGTGGCTACTGGCCAAAAGAAACGGGTAATGCATCCCAGAGCCCATATTCTTTGAAATATCTTCTGAGACAGGAATTTATAGCATCGATATAATGAAACTCAGATTACAACATTAAAGTCTGGGTCTGTGTGCCTGCCACACATGCCAGAACTATACAGAAAATCTGAGCCATGGAACCCCGAGGAAATTGGGAAAAACATGCACTCACATCTAGAATGAGGCTTTAGGACTTGGTGGCACCTTTAAGAACAGCCTTAAGCAAGAGATAAATCACTTATGATGTCACACAGGTCACAACAACAAACCTGAAAGAATTGCCATGGAATCACAAATATTTTGGCTTTGGCACACTGAATTAAGCAAATTTAACCTGGTCTAGAGCAGTTACTACCTTAGACAAGAAAAAATAGGATTCAGTCCTGACTCCATCCTCATTTTGTCCCTTCTGCCCCTGACTAGCCCTGAGAGGGTTATTTTTTTTTTTTTTGCTTTAATGCTATTTAGTGTATTGTGTTCTATGCCATTCTCTTCCATGTTATGTTTATCAATATGTATTCAGTGATTATCAGATGGGTGTTTTCTGTCCCAAAGAGCCCACATTCCTCTTCTGCAGTAATTACAAGTATTGCTTTTATGGACAGCTTTTTCCTGTAAAGGAACAGAAGTGGAGACTTCACCTAAAACCTTGGAACAAACCTTCATTTATGAGACAAGGGAATCATTTTTATTCCACTAGTGGGCTGCCACAGGCCAGTCATAATCTGTTATTGTTTCCCTACAACCTTGTACTATTAATTCTTCTTTTTAATGAACTGTCCAGTCTCGTTTAGCTGTGGGAACTATGATGGAGCTGCAATAGAAATGGTTTATGTCACGCCTTTGTCAAAAGCTTTCCCCTACAGCAGCAGAATGTAATTGAAAAGCCATTTTAAAATAAAAGTAACTGAGTGGTTGCAAATGCAGGTTGTCAGGAATGGAGAGGGAAAAACCTTTGCATTACACTGGATGTTACCAATCACTACTTGTGTGTCTTCATTAGTGTTTATACAGATGAGGAAAGCCACATAAATTGCATCTGTTGCATGGCTGTATCAGCCAGTGCTCCTGAAAAATACTGAAAGCATTTTTAAGAAATTCTTCTTCAACTGTGACTAACAGTGCAGTAATTGGCTTGGTTAAACACCTCAAAAGAATTAAGTACACTAAATTTTGATTTATTTGATAGCATACAGAATATGTCCATTTTTGAGAGAGCAAACTAATATCTGAGTAGAATTCCAATAGCTTTTATTGCCTATGAAACCTTGAAAGGCTGAGTGCACAGCTATCTTTTCATATGGAATATTTATGTGCAAGACACATGATTTAGATTTCTCTTGGGTTTATTTTTCTAGCCCTGGCTGTGTGTATGTTTTCTTGGAGACACGATAATGGAAACTTTAAACATGTTGCTGCTATTATTATTATTATTATTATTATCATTATTGTTAAGCCCTAAATGAGTAACTATATTTTATATATCTATATGTATATATACTATATATTGATGTATTTATTGTTAAAATTGACAAAAGTTCTCTCCATAAATTCCCTTTAAAATTGTTTCAGAAAGACTCTGATTTAGCTTTTGGTTCACACTTTTCACCTTTAAAGTTGCTGTGGAAACTTTGCCAGAAGTTTATTTTATCAGAGCACAATTTCCAAGTATTTGAGGTTATTTTGACCCACAAGTGACTGGAGTTTGGGGGAGTTTTTCAGTCAATGGATCAACCTTTTAATGCCCTTTCTCCCCTAATGCCTACTTTTCTCCCCCGCTGGCCAATCTCTGCAGCCTGTGCAGTGCAGTCTCTCCTTAGGGAATCTCACGCCTGGGAGGAATTTCAGGAGTTTCCCTTCCTTAGCCCGGCCAGGCTGCTCCGGATCCTGCTCCAGAGCTCCACTCTGCAGCCCAGACAGGGCTGGGATTCCCCAGAAAGCTGGAAAATGAAGGGATGAGTCTCTGATGACTCAGTTGTTTCAGGATTTGAGCTGGAACAAACTTTTGCCACCAAGAGCTGAATTTCAGCTCAGGTACAAGCTAATTGTTTCCAAAAACAAATCACTCATTTCAATATTCGAGGTTCTTTCAAGGCAGCAGTATTTCATGGAAATAATTTTCTATTTAAAAGCAGATAGGAAAATCTGAAATGTCCATGGAGGAATTTAGGAGGTATTGAGACCATAAGAGACAGGACAGTGTGAATTTATTTCCTCACTTGATGTCTTTTAAGTCCTCGCAATTTCTAACAAAATAATCATTCTGCTTCGATATTTGTTTGACTAGAATGTGTCTTATCATTATCCTAACAATGTTTCCAAAGGTTTTTCAGCTCAAGTAAGGCTTGAAGAGAACCAAGAAGGCAGAAGGAATAAATTCGGACTCCATCTCATTGCACAGACTATGTGAAATGACACTTACTCCTCTTAACAGTTCTCTCTCAGGCCTTTCCTTAAGAACCACTGAAGGATTCCCTGTACTGTGGAGTGTCATCCTACTAAAATCAAAACTTTTGCCCTCACATGTGAGCCTATTTCATTTAGATTCCAAATATCCACCCTAAAACACACATAATGAGCTAATCCTGCAGGTACACTGAGTGTCTGTTCTGTGGGTTGACACTGAGAATCCAAAATTCAGGCTTTAAAAACCTACAGACGTGCATATTTGTAGAGAAGCAAAGTGAGAGGTGTGAGACAGGATAAAACAGGCAGCTGGAGGGGGAACACTCTGCTCAGACATGTCGGTCAGGTAGAACACGCAGGACGGGGATTCTAAGTGAAAATTAATTTTCTTTCCACACTGCATCTGTGCAGAAATGAAACTATAGAGGAATTTCCTTCCACGGTCTGCTCTGTGCATCAGGAACAGCCTGGTTTTCCCATTAAAGTCTTTCTACATAAGAATTAAAAGCAAATAATAAAAAGGATGTTGCATATGAAAGAGGCAAAACATGCATTATACAGCACTAATTTATATATCCAGGAAATGAACTTCGGTTCCTCATCCTGTATGAGGAACTCATCACAGCCTTCCAGGATCTGAAGGGGCTGTAGGGAACCCAGAGAGGGGCTCTGGATCAGGAACTGCAGTGCCAGGACAAGGGGGAATGGCTCCCAGTGCCAGAGGGCAGGGCTGGATGGGATATTGGGAAGGAATTGTTCCCTGGGAGGGTGGGCAGGCCCCGGCACAGGGTGCCCAGAGCAGCTGTGGCTGCCCCTGGATCCCTGGCAGTGCCCAAGGCCAGGCTGGACACTGGGGCTTGGAGCAGCCTGGGACAGTGGGAGGTGTCCCTGCCCATGGCAGGGGGTGGAACTGGATGGGCTTTAAGGTTCCTTCCAACCCAAACCATGCTGAGATTCTGTGATTTTATGATTGTGTGAGAGTATTCTTTTTTGGGGTCCTGAGGACCCTTTATTCCTGTAGGATGCTTTACGGAACAATATAACCAGAGGCAAGTGTATCTGTTGTGCTTACTCAGTCTCTCTTGAACTTCAGTACAGAAAATCCAAGCAGCACAGGAAGGAAATGTCCAGTCAGGATATTCCCACTTCCTGAAGCTCCTGGACACCTTCTGTAGTGCCTGAGCCAAGGCTGTGTCACAGCCCCCCGCAGCTCAGCAGGGCCTTGCTGTCTGCCCCGCTGCTCTTTGTTCCATGAACAATAGTTAAACATGGATATTTTACCTTCTCAACTCTTGTCATTATCCAGATACTGTAACAGGAAATTTGCATTCCTGAACAGGCACAGCTGGAAGTAATTTAAGAAAGATCCTTCAAAAGAAGGGAAGAGAATTTAGGAAGCATATGGATTCACAGGTTTACATGATAATCAACAAAAGCAGCTCTTGTTCCTCCTCTTTTGCAGGGAGACACTTCACACTCCAAGCAGAGGGAACATCCCACAGTCTCTCTGTAGGAAGCTTTCTTTCACAAATTATTTGCTTTGAGTCTGAAATGCAAAGAAGTCTATGAAAAAAAGACACAACACTTTGTCAGATAAAACTGGGGTAGGGACCCAATTAAAATTCACTTATCTCACACACTAGTGAGAATGATGGGCCTTCACATTTT
Source organism: Gymnorhina tibicen (assembly GCA_013399875.1). Taxonomy (NCBI): domain Eukaryota; kingdom Metazoa; phylum Chordata; class Aves; order Passeriformes; family Artamidae; genus Gymnorhina; species Gymnorhina tibicen. Next base: position 71,964 of record VXAZ01001219.1, read on the forward strand.
CCTTTAAGCTTATTCCTCACAGTCCTTTAATTTCTAAAAATTAAGTCTATTTGGAAGTAGCTCTGAAGTCAAGAATAAACAGAGTAGAAAGGGGCCTGAGGTAAACCATGAACTGAGATACCAGAAAATGCCAAAAGAGGCAAAATAGTGGTGAGAAAATTCATGTAACTGCATGGAACAGAGACATGCAGAACTTATTTCAGATATTTTCTCTATGCCTTCTTGATACTCAGAAATGCATTTGAAACCTGGTCAGGAACTCTTCAAACCAAACCCTCTTTAGAATTGTTCTGTTGAGAAACTGGATCTGAACAAGGACCGAGCATTGTTTGCGAAACATGGCTTTTGTGGTCAGACAGGACAAGAATCTCCCATGCTGAGCTCTGCCCTTGCTCAGAACAGAGGAGATAAATTAACCTGAGCACTGCTGGTGTCCCTGGCACACCCAGCCTGGCTGCTGCAGTCCCCCTCCCCAAATCCGAGGACACCACACTGACACATCCCATAGAGCTGCTCACAAGGATGTTGAAGTGTTGGTCCATTTGGCTGCCAGAAATAAGATAATTGCCGTTCAAGGACATTTCCACAGAAATGAGGCACCTGTCAAGCAGGACCTGAGTGAATTGAATGTAAAAACTGCGAATGAGTCAGCAAGACAAAGAGCTCTAATATCCTGGCGTTGTACTTTTTATCCTACGCGGTTCAGGTGGGCTCGTGCCTTTGGTTCTGTAAAAATGGCAGTGTTTACACATTTATCGTCTATTACACTTAACCTGTTTCTGCGTTAAATTTAAAAACAAACAATGGACATGGCTACAAGTGGGCAATTCTCACCTCTGTGGAATCACAGCAACAGCACAACTGAAAGTCACCAAGAATTTGAAAAGTTAAAGGCATCAGAGCAGCAGATACAACTATTTTCAGGTCTAGAGTTTCCCATACTGCTCTACTTCCACACTTTCCACCTTTGAAGCCTAAGTGTCACCGCTAAATTCCTTTCCCAACACAAGTCTGAGCAGTTATATTGAGCTCAATGATATTGCACAAAATATCAGAGAAAGAGTCCAAACATGGAGTTAATCACTCACTCACTGGAACAAGTAAAGAATGAAGCTTTTTGACTGATCACTTCCAGCTGTAAACCTAAATATCAGAAAAATTCTTGCATTCCTCTTCCTCAGTGCTCCATTGCTCTGAATTTTCAAGTGATTCTCTGCTGTTTTAAACAAGAAATTAAACAAAAGGGATTCAAACCGTGTACCTTATCAAACTGTGCTGTACAGAGACAGAAGGATGGTCTGTGTCCTACAGCATCAGCTGAGTGAGATCAGGACCTCTGGTTAAACTCTCTGAGGGATCAGTCCCTGCAGAAACGTTCCCTTATACTGCACAGCTCTTGCAGACACCACAGAAACAAGGCACCAGCCACGGATACCTGACATGCTCAGGAGATCTCAGGTTTGGGTTCAGGACTTACCTTCACCCACTGGAAACCTGCTGCCAGTTGATGTAGCATATTCCACACATTGGCAGTGCCACTCCAGGAGCCCGTGGCGCGCTGTCAGCCCTCTGCTGCCCCTCGGCCACTACTCCAGCTCTGGCTGCAAGGAAGGACAAAGGCCATTTGAAATCCATACCAGTGGTGGTACCACAGTAAAAGGAAACTAAAGTCTGGCCTATAAACTGCCACAGCAGCCTAAAGAGAGTCTAAAGACAAGCAATTAAATACTACTTGTAATTAATAAACAGCCTTTACCTAGAATCACCGAGTGGCCTGGTTTGGAAACGACCTTAAAGATAACCCAGTGCCACCTCTGCCATGGCAGGGACACCTCCCACTACCCCAGGCTGCTCCAAGCCCTGTCCAACCTGGAACATTTGACAGACTCACTTCTGCTACAGTGTTCCCACAGCTAAAATGCTTGAGGCCATATCAAAATTCTTTCACATTTCTTTTTCTTTATCTGTGGAAAAAATCTGTTCTGGGAACATTACCCAAGACAAGACACACTGTAGTGAAAAAAGTAACAGCTGCAGATGCCATTAACCAGCAAGATGTGCTTTGAACATTTCTAAGTGCTCTAAAGGCATATTAGAAAATTAGTGGGTTTATCATTAAGATGGAAAACGGAGCAGATTATTTTAGGAAGTAGAACTGCCACTACAGTAGTGAAAAAATACCTAAGATAAAACATCTGAAGTCAAAAAAACCCTAAGTGCCTCTGCCTGTAAGAAGTTAATCTACAGTTGTTTCAGTGGTTACAATTCTTTCATAAATGGGGCAGGAAGTTGAGCCAGTCTGGACAAAGGGAGCAGAAACAAAAAGAAACCTGCTGAATCATTTCTCATGAGGTGAGGCAAGCCTTGAATTTTAATTGCTAAGTTAAGGAGGATCACAATTTCACGGAGCAGTCCCTCATCCCCCCAGGTGTTTCTGACAATGTCCCCAGACAAGTAAAATATAAATAAAACATAGTTAATGTGACTGAATGCAAAGGAAATACTCGGGTGTGATCTGTTGTTGCCTACTGGTGTAGACACTGCATCCCTGAGGTTCATTTGAGACCTTGACAGACACTTAAACAGCCCTACCTGAATTCTAGGATGAGCCAAGGAAATCAGGCTAGATTCCCCAGTACCTCCAAATCTATTAACTGAAAATTTCTACAACTAATTATTTTAAAATAGCCTCTGTAAATTGGGCTGATTGATCCAAGTCAGTAATTTTCTGCAGCGTTTAACTGTTGAAGATGCCTCATCTGTATCAATCCCTCATTTTATACCCACTTTTCACCCTCATTAAACCAATCAAGGTTTAATTGCAAAAAACCCAGTTCAGCAGCACTGGTCAAATTTCAGTTCCCAGCAAAAGTGTTGAAAAGGAAACAGATATTGACTATTTCATATTCAATATTGCACAAAAACATTTCACCCCTCTCCATCAAAGGAAGAACTAAAGTCACGTGGCTTCTATGGCCCCTCACGACTGCAGATGCGCTGAGTCCCTTTCAGAAATTTGGGATACATGTGCTATAAAAGCACATTCCTAGACAGTGGATTTTGCTAAGGTTAAGCTCTGTGGAGTGATGATTTATGTGATCGCTGAGCCACTAATGTAAAAGCACTTGGTTTATAAAAGTACTCCACACATCCGTGCTATGAAGTACCTATTGCACTTTGAAATATATTCATTTTGCAAGTAATTTTTTTTTTTCATGAGGACCCTTTTGAACTAATTCACAGTTCATATGAATGACTGAAACGGAATAAACTCCCTCATTTTGATCATTTGTTCAATATCACAATATTACAGAAAACAACATCTTTATGGATGACTTTGCAGCTCAAGATTCCTTTATGCCCAAGACATTTGAAGTCTCTTGGATAAGGACTTCTCAAAATTTCCTCTTAAATATCCTTACCATCTATTTTTTAAGCTCTTCTGTTGCTTTTAAAAGCCTCAGAGCTTTGATGACAGGCACTGCCAGTCCCCACCTGACCTGCAGCTCCATTAACTTCTCCCTGTGCCTCCACCTGACCACCAGCAAAGGGAGCAAGCATGGAACCACAGAGTGGGCTGGAAGGATCTTAAAGAATAATAGATAAATAAATAATAAATAATAATTTCACTGCCAAGTACAGCCTCTGTTCTTCAGTCACACTGCATTCCAACAGAAATCAGGGGTTACAAACCAATAGTTTTTGTAGCACCAACCATTATTAGAAGTAAATAATTCTTCATATTAACATCAAGCCAGGAGAAACTCCTCCAGATATCAATTTTTGTTAAAAACATGGTTTGAGACTGCATGATTTCCATCCTTGTGACTGTAAACAGAACAGTTTAGCTAATTGATGTTTAGGTATCAGATACCTATTTATTTCCTATTACCGTTTCATTTATCAGATGGCTGTTTTTTACTCTATAACATGTTTTTATTTTCTTATTTTCTTTGCAGCTGAATATGCCTTCAGTAGTTCTAATAACTTTATAACTCTTACAAAAGGGCGAAAAGCCAAACCCCCCCAACTGCTGTATTTACAGAAGGCTGTTTCAAAGTCCAATTATAACTACAAGAAAACCAAAAAAAAAAAAAAATCCATTAAACAGTTCCAATGCTCCAAACAGATTTGCCACAGTGGCTCTTTAAACCACACGGCCTAACAAGACTTTTTGGGGTAAAAGAAGCCGTGGCTTCAGAGGCGGTTTATGCAAAGTGACAACTGGGCCGGTTTGGAAATGTGGCTGGTGAGAGGGGAAGGAGCCCCCAGCCCATTGTCACTATGGTAATTATTGCACAATGCCTGATGTGAAATGGGCAGAGGCAGCAGCTGAATCCGGCATTGTCCTCGCACGATAAAAAGATTTGGAAGTCTGAAAAGCAGAGGAACGGAATCTCACAGCTTCTTAGAGTCCCCTCTGAAAGGGCCATTGTAACTTCATCATAAATCCTGGGCTCCCCAGGCACTTGACAACTAAAGCAGTGGACAATAGAATTCTTGTGTTGGACAAAACACTCCTTGTCTGCCAAAGGGCTTATCTGCTTCATTTACAAATGTCTTTCATTGTACCCAAATAATTCCCTATTAGAAAAACTATTAGGAACAGCACTAAATAAATATTCACGGCTTTGTGGGCCGTTTGGCAAAGTGAATAAACCAATACAATCGAGGGGCATGCAAAAGATGAGATTTATGCGGAGGAAACCCAAAGCAACCCCAAACCTCTGTTTATTTTCATTTTCCCTTTTCCTGACACACTGCACACACGTTTGCCCCTCTAAAAAAGAGCCAGGTACATTACTCTCACCAAAAGAGATTAAAAGTATTAGAAATCTGCAAAGATTTCGAATTGGAGCAAGACTGTATCCAATGTGCCCCTAAAATTAAATATTCCCAGAAGAGCAGTTACAGAAATAAACTTGGGAGCATATCTGAGAGTTTAATGAAACAGAGACAAATTGCTCGCAATCATGAAAGGATTTAAACTGTGGGTTTATAACTACATATGCTTAGGTCCCATTGACTGAGAGATCCAAAAGCATCAGGGATGAGTTTCTGAAATGAAACTGTGCCAGATTTTTGCAACTCTTTTCAAGCCCAGTGAAAATTCCGGTAAATAGCACGGAAACGACTGAAAGAGACTAAAATATTCCATAGATACAGCACTTCAAAAAACATTTCTAACAGTCAGAACTCCATCGCCTCAGGTTTCCACATAAATGGTTATTTGATTACAATTTACTGGAGAAGTGCCTATGGAAAGACAACTGACACCACACACAGTGATTAAAGAAAAACCCTAATAATCTAAATTATTGCTCAAGCAAAGAGTGCTGACCATATGCAAAGTGCCAGAGACATCTGTATGGCTGAATTAAAATCTGAAGTCAAAACTTCTTGACTGGATTATTGATTATAAACTACTTATTCAAATCCAATATAGAAAACAAGGTTTTCACACGGCCCAGGCAAATGGGCTGAGCAGCTGAAGGGCTTTTTTTCCCCTGTGATTAATTATTACAAGCTTTCTGAAAGTCCAGGTATTCATAACCTGCATATTAAACAGATTACTCATATTAAATATTCAGAATGTACACAATAAACAACAACAATACTGGTAAAATAGAAAAAAAAAGCATGCTAACATAATTTAAAATAAAAATGATGCAGGTTTGACCTCACAATCAGAAAGGTTTAGGAATATGTGAGCTCTCCATGTTTCTGTCATGAATCCATAGTCTGGCCCTGCCACACATCACTTAACCTTGGAGCCAGTGCTGAAAGTGAGCAAAGGCACACTATAAAACATTTCACCTCTGAAAAATGCACTAATCCATATAAAATCAGAGGAAAGAGGCTGGAATTCAGAGCTCCCACACGCCAGCTGAGGATCTCTGCTGTTTGGGTGCAGAGCTTCCCCATTTCTTCTCTCACTTCTCTCCTCAGTGAATAATTAACTGTTCTAAAGATGTAGGTATAAGTTCTGTCTTAAAATAAAGTTTAAACTTGACTTCCCCGATGCTGTTTCTTGGTGTTTGCTGTTCTATGCTAGGCACTGCCCAAATTCCCCTCTCTCCTGAAGCTGGATCATCTGTATAAATATAATTTGCATGAAGTTATTCTGATCATTTCTGCAATTTGCATTTCAGGAACACAGCTTCAACAGAGTCTGCTTCCTGCCAGCTCTCTGAGTTTTATTCTAGTCCCTACTACATGGCACAGCACCACACCATATCTTTATATGGAGTAGTCTCTGTTTAGGTATAAAAAATGGATCTGCACTGAGGTTTAAGCCTCAGTGTAAAACGGGGATTATTTAACCCTGCTGCAGAACGCGGATCTGGAGGCCTTGACCAGGATGAGCGACCTTGGCTGTGTATAAATTGCTCCTGCAAGCCATTATCTTAGCAACTGACTAAGCTCGTGCTTGGAATCACCTGTCAGGGGAATCTGTCTGTTCCCACCAATGCAGGCAGCCAAGCCAAGCAATGGGAACCCCACAGGCAGCACCCAACACAGCGGCCCAGGATAATTTAGGTTGGAAGGGGCTCTGGAGGTCACCTGGTACAACTGCACCACTGAAACCAGCTCCAAATTCAAAGTTAATTTAGTTTATTAAGGCTGTCACTTATATAAATGTCCACAGCTGACATCAGCAGCGTGGCCAAGGTCTCTGTGTGGACATGGGCACTTAAGGACTTCCCATCTTGTGCTGAAAGATGGTCAGGTGCAAAGGGATGGAACAAAGCCAAGGGCAAGAACTGCATCAGAAAGGCTAAACCAGCAATCTGTGTAACCTGCCTTACCCATACACACCCAGGGCCAGGGCCCGCTGGCAGGCCAGGGTACACAACTCCGATTTCGGAGCCGGGGATGTTCTCACTGTGCTCTGTTCACCCCTGAGCACCCACAGCAGCAGACAGCGGCATCCCCCGTGCTGAGCAGCAGAGACAGGAGCACACATTGTCTCTCCCACCGCCCTGCGCCACAGCACTGCAACACTTGAGAGTGTTTTTGTTGCCTTCTGCTTCTGAGGCAGGGAAGTGCTGATGCCTGGATCTGACACACAGAGTTCAGTCCTGGAGGAGCTCTTCCCAACCCAAGAAGCCTGACAAAAAAATGAGGTTTGAAAACAGATTTTGACTGGAAAAGTTGTACTATCCTGTAGCTTTATCCGAAAGGAAAGGACCTCCCCACTCACGGGAGATGCCTCATGCAGGACACACAAGAGAAGGACAAAACACAAGAGCTGCAGAGAGGGTTTCACACAAACAAGGTTCTGTTCTAAGCGGGTTAAAAGCCCGTTTCTCTTCCTTATGAACCATTCCGACTTTATACTCTCCCCATATACCTCCCCTGGTGCTGCCATCCCTTCCCCATCCACGCTGCTGGGTGCTGGTTGCGGTGCCACAGGCAGGGAGCCGGGGACAGCGGCCGCTGCCAAACCCTGCAAAACCCATCCACCACCCCCAGCACTCAGCTGGGGGAGCCCAAACCGGGGCAGAAGGGGAACTCAAAAGCAGAATAGCTGTGTGCTCTCATCAGAGACAAAAACACATCTTAATGCTTAGCAGAACGTTAACAGGCTGCAGACTGAAGCCCAAATCTCACCCATCTGAGGCCGAATTAACCAGCAGGACAGAAAGGGTTCGTGTGGGCTCACAAGGAACAGCCCCCCTCCAAAAGCCCTCTGCAAATCCCATGAGCGCCCAGTCCTGTGCTCACCCGGTACAATATGACTTTATCAGCTTTTTCTTGCTTTCGGGTCACAAGGGCCTGGAGGCAAACGATGGGCCCTGCAGGAGGAAGTCTGTATTAATTATCCTCATGCTGCTGCAGCCCCGTCCTATCCAGGTACTAGGAACACAAGTGGACTGGGAGGCCTGCAGGCAGGTATGTTCTGTCATTTTAAATATCATAAATCAAGCCCTCTGTTTCAATGTTTCCAACTTCCCTGAGTTTCCTCTAAAATCTAAATTTGGAAGAAGCGGATCCACAGCAAGCAGCCGCAGACTTTTTGTGTGCACACGCATATACATAGATGTATATGCACGCAAATAAATATGAATTAAAAATTATACAAGTTTTTCATACTTAAATGAATATTTCTATGTACCACACTGTATATAATTCAAATTACCTACATGTGGGAAAAGCACTTCATTTGTACTCTAAAACTTGACTTTTTATTTTTGTTGTCTAGCAGATTATCTCAAACCTTTGTTCTTGAGCTGCTACCAGTAAAAGGCTCGTACATATTCTCTCTTGGAAAAGCATATTCTACACGCAGAGCATACCAAATCAGTTCCTGCCATTGCAGGAGGCACACAGAGCTGCTCTGAGGCCTTCTGAGTCACGCTGGAGCTCAGCTTCCACCGGCAGCAGATGTCAGACACCACGGATTGGGAGTTGTCAGCACTGAAATATTTTTATGGCAAATCTTCCCCACAGTTTTTTTTTTTTTTTTCCTGGTTTGCTCCCTCCCCTTGCCATTTTCCTATTCTTTGGTGCTTTTCTTCCACTAGACATGAATGGCCAGATCCTTCCTCTAGAGCAAAACCATAGCAGAGGCTGTTTGCACTAGGATTTGGTGCTCTATTTATATTACCTTTCAGGAGGCTGTTCTCTATTTCTTTCCTCTGGCTTTCTTCTGCTCTCTTTTATCAATCTCTTCCAGTGACCTCAAAAGAAAACCTGAAAACTGAGAGCCACTGAAGTATATGCTGAATGCCCCCATTAGTCAAGCTGTAGGGGACACTCAGCACAGAAAATAAATTCAACTAACCTTTGGAAAAATCTTTATATAAATGTTCTACAAAATCATCCTGCTGGTTCCAGGTCCACTGGAGACACCCAAGGAAGAATAATTCTGGGACATCAGAGATACCATAAAGGAGAATAGCTCAGAATCTGTCCAAGAGACTCGAGAGAGACAGAACTCTTTGGTCTCAGAGACATTTTTTTCCTACCTTCTTCCTTTTATTAATAAATAAAGAAAAGAGGAGTTGTTCAAAGTCACCACAGAGATCTGATATTTCTGAATTTCTGTGTGCCTCATTCAACTCACTGAATATCTCTGTCAGCCCAGGAAGATCCATGATTCATTCTGGGGAGCCTATTGCAAACCCTGCAATGACTCTTCAAACATTCGTTAGGCTTTTAAAAAAAGTTTCATTCAGTCTTATTTCTGGACCAAATACATCCCTTTGCCTATTCCTTTTCCATTCTCCTCCCAGACTCCCAGAGGTCACGGCTTGTCTAGATCTGGGGAGGGTGGCAGGAAGGGAAAATGGATCGTAAATTCATTTTAGGTCACCCAGAAGCCATTCTGTCTCTGTCTTTCCTCGCTGGCTTTTCCTCATTTCCTTTTGTGTTTCCTCAAAGGACATTACACAGTTGGCTTCTCAGTCAAGGACAAGGCAATGTCAAACACATTAATTTGTCCATGAAACAGTCTTTAAATGTTGACAAAGGAAAGCCTAAAGAAATGCAGACAGACAAGATGAACATTACTGATTAAAAAAAAAAAATCTTCTTTAACTGGTAATTTCAGTTTTCAGGACTGAACAATACCGAGCAACTGATGTCTTGATACTGTCATAACATATTTGTGTATATATATATAGCATACACACAAATATGTTTTTATGCATGTTATATATATGGATATGTATATAATTTTTAAGAACTGGCCATTAAACACAGAGCTGAATATCAATGAGTAAGAAGTTGGAAGATGAGGAAGGACAAGGAGCATTTCATGATGCCTGCTGTGCAGTTCCTGCTCCCAACTAATACAGCTTTGCAGGATTTCAGCAATATTTATAGCAAGGATGATATGACTTTCCATCACCTATCATTTCAGGCTATCACTCCAGAAATTACACTACACTTATATTTTTTATGGAGTTACTTTTATTTGCTAACCTGCCCTCCTATCTGTTCTTGGAGATGTAACTGAAGCACATATCTGTATTTCAGCTGCAGCAGGTAACAAAGTGTTCATAACACTGAACTTCCCAGCCAAAGTGCACCAGAATAGTTGACAATATTAATATTTAACATTTGCCTGCTCTTCATTATGCTGCCCAAATAGCACCAAGGCTTTAGTTTTCTGTAGTGCAATTATTACAAGCTACGAGCAAGTGCATTAGGAGGTTTCTTCCAAAAAGTGGTTGTGAAGTAGGAATACACACAACCAAATAATAACAGAAGAAGTGCTCTGCGTATTCCAGAGAAACTGCACAATTAGGGAGGAATTCCTGCTGGTATCCGTCAGTGATATTGCCTGATGGAGACAGTCCTAGGTGCTGTAGGCTGTTCTTTAAATAACAATAAATGAGCTCCAGAGCACCACTGGCAATCATGTGGTAAACTCATATTCAACCAATAAGAGGATGCATTTAGGAAAATATAAGGATCATATAAAAATAATAAAAAAAGCCAACAAAACAACACTGACAAAGCAACAAACCCTCACTGGCTGAACGCTGAGAACCTGTCTCCACTATTTCACCAGATTTCAGAAGCACAGCTACTCTCTAAGTTTCAGTGGCTTTTTTAGGGGCTGAGCAAGGAGCGCCCAGTGTTAACATCGTGAAAAAGGAAGATTGCATGGAAATAACCTCCCTGGGAGCTGGGAAAGGGGCTCAGCCTGGAGAAAAGGAGGCTCAGGGGGCCCTTGTGGCTCTGCACAAGTCCCTGACAGGAGGGGGCAGCCGGGGGGGTCGGGCTCTGCTCCCAGGGAACAGGGACAGGAGGAGAGGGAACAGCCTCAGGCTGGGCCAGGGGAGGCTCAGGTTGGCCTCCAGCAGGAATTTCCCCATGGAAAGGGTGCTCAGGGCTTGGCAGGGGCTGCCCAGGGAGGTTTGGAGTGCCCACCCCTGGAGGTGTCCCAGGAAGGGCTGGAGGTGGCACTGAGAGCTCTGGGCTGGGGACAAGGTGGGGATGGGGCACAGCTTGGACTTGTTTCAACCTTAATGATTTTATGATTCCATGATTCGAATTCCTAATAAAAATCAAAGATTACTTTATAATAATGAAAGGAGTCACTTTACCAACTCTGCAGAAATGTGACTCTCCCCAGAAGCACAGAAAAGCCTGTTTGCCAAAAGTTTATCTAAAATAGATAAGTGCAATTATTTCCATACAACAGTAACTTTTCTTCCTGTTTGACTGAATTGGACAGGGATGGAAGAATATTCCAGGCCATAACCGAAGCCTTCTGGGTGGCCTTGGGCAGCTTTGCTGGGAGTATCTGCACAGTGCATTGCTGGCAGATGTGAGCTTTTTGTGCCCGAGCTCCAGGCTGAGCTGAAGCTGAATAAATGTGGTTAGCACAGCACGGCGTGCCCAGCCCACCGGGTCCTACGGCGAGCGGAGGCACGGTGCCGGTGATCAGAGCCGCTAACTCAGCCCTGGCACGGGGATAAACACGTTCGTGGGCTGGGCTGGGCTGAGGTGCCACCTGCCAACAACCGGCCTCGGCGACACGGCCTCTGCTCCTCAGCTCCAGGAGCTGGAGACAGCAATTAACGCCTGGGTCTGGGCACGGCCCGGGGAAGGTGAGTTAATTTACTCCCACAACCAACCTTAAGACGCTCTAAACCTGGAACGAGACGGCCATATAATGATTTCTTCGGGGAGCCAACCTTTCTCCATATGTGCGCGGTGGAAGCGAGCCAAGCGAAGGCTGTGTGCGCACTTCATGTTCGGCTTGGTGAGCTCTGCGCGCAGATAGCGCAAATACACGCTCGTGTCTGTGCTATCAGCTCCGAGTTCGTGGCACTTGCGGGTACTTGACAGCTCAACATGTCTAAACAAACCTGTTATTTAGCGCTCAGATAGTGTCAGCCTGAGCTACCGGGAAACAAGCCCCCTAAGGGTTTTCACCTGAGAGTGTGGACAACTCAGCTTCAACACCTCGCTGGTTCTGCAGCCACAGAAATGATAATTACACCGCCGCCCCTTCTAGCAGACAGCATTCTGCATGCTGAATTACGGCTGAACACTTCACAAAATTCATTTGAGAGGTTTCAAACGGCAATAATAAGCTTCCCCACTCCCTTTTAAAAAAAGAAATCTAATTATTCATTCTGTCAATCTCATGCAAGATGTTCATTGTTTTTACATTATTGTTTTCTTATTACTGTAACTGCAGTGCCCAGAGAAAAAGAGAGCATGAGCAAAAAAGCACAGAAACTCCACTAAATGTTGGATTTTTCCTTTTATAGTTTGAATTTTTTTCAAATGCTGGGTTTATGCTCTTAATTTTCAGGGCACAGGAACTGCCCCAGCCATACTGGAGAAAATAAACCTCACCAGTCTCCCACATCAAGGCAGTATAATTTTACGAGCAGTTACATAAATTACCTTCCAAAATACTTTGTGAAGAAATATCCTGTGGTATTGAGAAACACGCACTGCTGTAACTCAAAAGGTCAAGATTTCATGGTTTAAAGCACTGTACATCCACAAATATGGTAAAATGGACTGAGACAAAAATGACCAAAAGTTACAAGTTTCAGAGCAAGATCTGGTGTTCCATCACAGAGGTAAATCTGGATGAGTACCCAAGGCACAGTCACACCCTGCTCTTCCTTATCTCTGTGATAATCCACATTTCACCCAGCTGGCCAGGGGCAGCCACAGCCTTCCCAGCCTCTGAAACACACAGACCTGCAGAGCTGGACTTTTGGACACAGATGTTCCAAAGTGCCTTAGGAACAGGGAGGAAAAGTGCACATTATCAGGAAGATGAAACACGGGCAGTTGGAAGTGGAGCTGCTGAGTGGGTTTTTGCCCTTCTCGTTGCTTTGTGCTCTGGAGATTTCCAGTACTGGAGTTACCTCGGTACAGCAGGAATATTTCAATTAATTAAAAATAGTAATTGAAGGGAAGGACATTTACAGGGAAGAAGAAAAATGATCCAAAGCACCAAAAGGTTTTCTGAGCATAAATTCTATTGAAAGTCTAACGGTTCTACACAATTAAATCACTTTGACTTGGAAAAAACTTGAGATCTGTGCATTTGAAGACCTTCCCCCATATCAGCAAACTCAGACCCTCTATTTAAGTAGTAATAAACCCATATCTGCAATGAAATTTAAGTGCAACTATTCAGCACCGTTCAGCAAATGCCATTTATTTTAATTATCGAAACCAGAGCCAGCACTGGCTTTCTGCTCTGCAGAGAAAACCTTCCCAGCTACCTGAGCTCCTGTGTGTACAGAGCTGCCTAAAGATCCTCCAGGGACATTCCCAGCCTGGAGCAACCACATCTCGCCATCCCTGGAGTTCCCCATCTGCCACTTCTAGGAACAACCTGTGGGCTCTCCCGTGGCACAGTGGGGGCTGTACAGGACCCCAGGTGTCCCAAACTCAGCTCTGGGCAGAGCAGAGCCACTCGTGAAACAGGAAGGCAAGTTTAGCTGTCTTGAGGAATTGAAAAACAAGGGATCCTTAAGAATGAAGCCAGCAATCTTGGAAGAGCCAGCAGGCTCCCATGTCAGCCATATGCCTTCATATGCCTGTTCTGGGGGAGTGTTACAGCTCCTGCTGTTCCATTCTTCACTTTTTAAAGAAAATGTTACAAGGCCACAAGGACTCACAAACATTTGTTGACATTTCTTCTGGGTCAGCCTTAGGAGGCCTGCAAGAATTTAAACATATGGCAGTATTTAGCTGCATGAGGGAATGGGTTGTTTCGGAGAAAAGCGGTATTTAGTTGCAAAACAGTTTAATCCACCATAAAGGTTTTAAATTTTTTGGCCCAAATCCAAACTTTTTCTCATTATAGTTTTCACATTATATTTTTAAAGCAACAGCAGCTTACCCGCTGAGCTGGTATTGAGAAATACTGAAATACTTCACAGTGTTTTCCACTGCCTTCCACACAAATAATATCTTGATCTGGGGTTGCAGATCAAAGAGATTTGATGGTGTTTAGATTTAAAGAGGGGGAAAAAAGCAGAGATAATCTGAGCACTGAAATGAAGGTTATTTCCCACACTTAAAGGACACAGAACCTTTGCATTTTGAACCACATGATGAAATTAACTGGGTTTTCAGCATGTTTCAGTAGCAGCACACGTGCATTTGAAAGGCAGAAAAATGGGATTTGCAGGATTTTATCTTGTTCTTCAGCTGCCATTGCTCTCAGGCAGCTGCTAGCAAAGGCACCACGGCTCACTGGCTGACACTCGTTAGGTCGTGCTGGTAAAAAAAATACATTGCACATCAGGAACCGAGCTGAGATTTATCTCAAATAACGTAAAAAGGGCAGCACAATATTAAACTTCCTCAAAACCACACTGGGAACACACCTGACCCAGCTGCAGTGGCTGGGAAGGACCAAGGCAAAGTGCAGCCTCTTTTTCCTTCACTGCTGCTTTCCTCCAACACAAAGCTCAAGGAGGGCAGGTTTAGATCAGATATAAGAAAGAAATTCTTCCCTTTCTCCCTGGGAGGGTGGGCAGGCCCTGGCACAGGGTGCCCAGAGCAGCTGTGGCTGCCCCTGGATCCCTGGCAGTGCCCAAGGCCAGGCTGGACACTGGGGCTTGGAGCAGCCTGGGACAGTGGGAGGTGTCCCTGCCCATGGCAGGGGTGGCACTGGATGGGCTTTGATGTCCCAGCCCAAAACGTTCTGCGATTCTGTGACTGCAGCTCCCAACCAAAAGAGCTCCTGACACTCTTTTCCCTTCCACAATCTTGTCTGTTAATTGTATAGCACAACATTCAAAAGGAGCACTTCAAGTGGTTGAAATGGAAGATCTTGCATGGAAATCAAGGATGCAAGAGCCACTCTGTTTATTTTTTTTCCAAACTATAGGGCAGACACGTTTTTTAAAATGAAGACCAGATCCAGAAATTGTGTTTTTCCTAAAATGTCCTGTTAATTAACATCTAACCTAGCACACGAACCAGGAGTTGTCAAACCTCTCTGGTTTTGAACAACATTTTGGAGCCTCAGAAGGAACCCAGGATTATTTTGCTGAAAACATTTGTAAGAAATTCAGTGACTGAGATGGATACAGATATTTTATAGGAATTAGGAGAGAAAAGCAAAAATGTCTAATTTTAACAAATAAATTGCACAAGTAATTAAAACCTCTGGATGAGGAAGTTTAAGAGAGGCAGCACTTCCTTGGGGGTTCATCAGCTGGCAGCAGGCAGGGTTTAGGTGCATTACCTGTGCTGTCAATCAGATGAAGGAAAGTTCCTTATAGGTCTTATTTTAACTCAATTATAGGCTGGAAAAGCATCAAACATTCTGAAATTTAAAATGAATTAGAAGACAAACTTCTGTTGTTACAAATTTGTGTGGACATAAAAATGATGTGAATAAAACTTCAAGGTCAAGATACTTTTATGCAACTTCCATAGTCTCAGCCAAACTAGCATCCAAATTCGGTCAGAGGGGTCACTGTCCAAAATGTTGCAGACTGTGCAGCCCTTAAGAAACAGAGCACGTCCCATCTCGTAAAGCTTTGCAAAAGAAAAAGTTTTTATAATCTCGCTAAAATTAAGTTGACATTTCCTGAAAGTTACCCACTTACATTTAACCTTTATCCAAAATTACCTTTTATTCTAAACTCTTCAATAATAAAATGCATGAGGCATTAAGGGAAGGTAAAAGCTGAACTTCAGAACCCAGTTATCAGCAGTGATCACAACCAGGAAAATGAAGGTTACTCTGAGAAAGTTCCAGTAACTTCAGAGGAAACAAAATCAAAAAATCACTGATTTTTAGTCACCACATAACAGATATTAATAGTTAGAACAGGTTTGTACTTAAAAGCTGAATTGGACAATGATGAAAGATCCTGACCACAGAAGATATTGAAGGGTATGAAGAATCTGGTGACCTGGATGGAAATAACTGGAAAGTATTAATTGAATGCTCACATGAGTAAGTAAATAAAAATTTGAAGGTGAAAACAAACAGTCTAAGGCTGCAGTGCTCAACCTTGCAGCTGAATTCCAAGCTTAAGAATTTGTGAGCCAGGTGGATCAAAAGATGTATCAGCAGCACAGGAAAAATACCAAAACAATGAATAAAAGGGGCTGTATGACTCATTCAGATGTCAGGGAGAAAATGGCATCAGAGACCTGAGAGCATCAGCTCGCAACAATAAATAAAAGGTTAAAGATAAGTTTTATGTATTTAAAAACCACCAGGAAGGCTTAGCTGCAAACTTTCTAGTGATTTTAATAGCAAGGGTGGACAGCTTTAATCAAAAGCTGGGAATTCTGAAGATATTTTTATAATGAAATTTTTCTACAAGCACTTGGTGTTAAAGTCACATTTTTCCAACTTCATGACAGAGGGCAAAACACAAAAGTCCAGTTTCATCTTTGGGTGAGGAAAACAATGGAAGCATTTGGGGTGCAGTGTGAGGAAAAAAGGCTTGTTAGACTTTTGAGTCCACTGACATTTTTTAAAGTAGAAAGAGATGGATTCAGTTCTGGATCTGGAGACGACATAAACAAATGTAAAAATAACAGTGAGCACGGAGCAGCGAGGCTGAGCGGGGCATCCCACGGGAGTGGCAGTTTCCGTGGGATGCTGAGGGTTTCCTCAAAGCAGTGAGCATGGTGGTGGTGCTGGTTGAACCTGATGATCTGAAAGGGCTTTTCCAAACTTAATGATTCTGTGATTTTATGATTAAAAGAGGAAGCCTGGATTTCACTGCTCTGTCATACAGTGATGAGCAGCTGTGCCTTGGACTCCTGGATACAACTTCAGCAAGCAGTTGTGATGAGTGGAGCCTCACTCCAATCCCCTGAAAGCAGAGGGGTTTGTCTGTATTTAGCTGCTTACCCCAACTAATTAATTCTTTTTCCATGATAAGAAATTGAAGATAGCCCAATACACCCATGAGCCATTATAAAAGCTATGCAAATATTGCTAAAGTACTATAAATATTAATTTCATATGAAAACATTTTGATCAAATTCACACACTTTCAGATCCTATATCTGCAAATGCTTCCCTGAAACCAGATTATCTAGTGCATTTGCTGAAACAGCATATTTTGGGCAACTATTCACAGCAGCCTTTCAAGCTGTCATTGCTAATATTCCTGTCAGGATCCAAACTCTAAGATCTACACATCCATTCAGGAAACTGAGGGTTATCACACATCACTTGTACATCACATGAACCCAGCTCAAAATGCTTCTAACAGTCCACAAAAAATCCCCGAATAAACACAATTCCACCAGTGCATGTCAGTGACCTTGTACAAGTGGTCAAGTGAGGTGAGGAAAGCTGATGACACACATGAGTCTTTGCTGAGTATTTTGCTGAAATTAACTAATTCTCAATTATGTATGTTAGTATGTAATTATTGCATGAACATACTGCAAGTGGAAAAGCAGGATGACCCTCATTAAATGAATTCTTGCAACAAAATTAAGTAATGCTATTAAAATAATCTAAAAAAAAATTACTGTATGTTCTTAATTACACCAAATCAACACATTTTTCTTAGATTCATAAAACCATGGAATGGTCTGGGTTGGAAGGGAGTTTTAAGCTCATCCAGTGCCCCCCCTGCCATGGGCAGGGACACCTCCCACTGTCCCAGGCTGCTCCAAGCCCCAGTGTCCAGCCTGGCCTTGGGCACTGCCAGGGATCCAGGGGCAGCCACAGCTGCTCTGGGCACCCTGTGCCAGGGCCTGCCCACCCTCCCAGGGAACAATTCCTTCCCAAGATCCCATCCAGCCCTGCCCTCTGGCACTGGGAAGCCATTCCCTGGGTCCTGTCACATCCACCTGTTTAATTTTAACACAAGAATTCTGAGGAAAGGAGAACACATGACCAGGATTTTACGGCAAGGTAGGAGCATCTGTTTGGATAAACCATAATAATCACAGTTAGAATTTCTCATTAGCTCCATACAGTTGAATGCCCAACACTTGTGCTGCCAGATCCAAACTAATTGTATCCCAGTTTTCAGCAATCATTAGCTGCAATTAGCAAACATGGTGGCTGCCTCAATCACAAACAGCTCAGTGAGGCTTTGTAATTCCCCCCACTTGGGCTGAAATGCAGGTTTGGTCAAGATTATTCCCATGGATATGAAGCCTAATAAAATATATCAGCTCGAGCATTATTTTTGTTATCCAACAACATAAATGGTTTTGCTGCACTGAAACAACAAACACCATGAGAGGCAATCAGATGACATCTGATTTATACTCAGATTTTAGTCCCACAAAATTAGGGAAACGGAGACAAGCTGAGCACAAGTTCAGCTCATTAGAAGAATTATTAAGAGATGAAGCCATGCTGGTGTATTATTCTGCACTCCTGGTAAGATGTGAGCAGAAGCTCAGGCTGATACTGGAGCATCTCTGCAGTATTTAGCAAGTACTCCATCCTCCTTCATCACCATTTAATACCTCTCCAAATAAACTGCACACAGCTAAAGAGTAAATTCTTCTTGTTCTTGGGAAGGAAGGACTCCAATTCAATAAATTGATATTAACTTTTTTACAGCCTTGCATTAAATAGGTTTTCAGTACCAGTTTCAGGTCAGATTTTTCTCGGGTGGTTTTTAGCTGGAGATATACTGCTAAAACTGTTTATTAACTGTTTAAAACTCCTGTAACTGCTCCCTGTTTAGCCAGGGCTCAGGATGAACCAGCTTCAGCTGGAGGGAAGGCAGGGTGGGGTTCACAGTGTCTTTAGGAAGGGCACAACTTATTCCAGATGGCCCAAATGCCATTGCTAGGATCTCCTCAGCACAGCTGCTGTGCCAAGGAGTCACGTGCCTTTCATCCTACACTCAGCAAATATGAAATGCCTTAAAATTTACATGTTCTTTTAATTTTCACAACCTTAAGTATCTTCTGTGCATCTACATTAGTAACTCTTCTCCTGTTGTGCCTTAACTCACCTTTTAAGTCCTAAATCCCAAAGGCAAAGAACACGTTTTGCTTAATTCATATGACTTTTCTATGTAGAGAAGGTAACAAAAACCAAGACAATCCAAAGTAGTCTATGAAATACAGAGCAGTAAAAAAAATACGGAACATAAAACACTGAGTCAGAACTCTCTCCTGTACACACGAAGTAGAAACCAAAACTTCAGCCCATTTCTATTAAATCTAAAGAAGAATGAACAAACAGAAGAGAAAATCATGGTAAAGACAATATTACCGAAAAAGTATATATTAGTATATATATAGTATATGTATATGTATATGTACATGTATATACTCTATATTTACTCCATTATATATATATGTACATGTATATACTCTATATTTACTCTATATTAGTATATAAAATATATGTTTGTCAAGCATTTTCCTCAACCTACCAGCAAAGAAAAGATCTGGTGCCAGCTGATCCTCACCCTGTATTTGTACTACATCCCCACAGTGTAAACTCACAGTTTCATTGCCTACAAACCATAAATGCCAAAAGGGAAATCACCCCTCCAAGGCTCCCACGGAAAGGAGAATGCTCCTGGCATTCGTATCTCCCATCCCTTGCATCTTTTCTCCCCTTGAACGTCTCCCTCGGTGTCTCATCTCTGCTCAGCAGCTCAAGCCCGTCCTAACCTACAGCTCCCATCACTGACCTAGAGAAAAGCCAGGCAGCTGAGCCTGAGAGAACAAGAACCTAGCACGGGCAGTTCCCTCAGCTAGCAGCAATAATGAAGGGCTTTTTGCACAGCTGAGAGAAGCCCGAGAGCCACGAGTGCTGCTGGAAGATTTCTCGGTGGGCCAGAAGCAAGAGGCTGTAGCAGTATCCTCGTGTAACTGCTGCGGGCAGACCCAGACACGCATCTGGGACAGAGGTTTGAGAGATTTCTTTACTTATTTTTTTGTCCTGCCTTCAGACACAGACAGAAAAGCACCACAGGCCTGGAGTAAATATGTTCTGCACTTATAAACTTTACAGAGGAAAATGGAAAAGGTGCTTTGTATCACACGGGTGAGGGTTGTGTCACACTGTGCATGAATGACACACTGCTCACCAGCAGTGCGGTAGTGGCATTTCCCAGCTAAGAAGTGCTTAATTGTGCTAATTTGATGCTGATGTACACAGTGAGCTATAGCTCCTGCAGGTTCTGAACTGAAGGGCACTGTTGGTCACTGTTACATCCAGGGGTTTTTGGTTTCCTGCACATGGCTTTTATGTAAGTAATTCATCCATTTCAAATGACTTAGATTGGAAACTCTTCCTGGTTTGACCTATCTCCCTGAAGCCTCCTGAGCTCTAAAACCATGTGCAAACATATTCCAAGAGATGGGCAGAGCCACCTGGTGTGAAGAGATGGATGGCCTGGATAAAGGCCATAAAACAAGTCTTTAAAAGAATCCACAGTGACAGGAAAAGAACCCACATTTTTTACTCAGATCTCTCCAGATTAGCAGAAGTGACAATAACCATATAGTTTATCAATCTCTTCTGTCAGTTTTCACAAGACCTAAATTCCCTTTCCACTGACACCTCTTCCTGTTGGAGATAACAGTGTTTCTTTAAAATTGTGACTCTAGAATTAATTTTTTAAAAAATAGCAGAAACTTTAGAGATGTCTAAATTAGCAATGTCTCACTTTCTCTGGCTGCCTGAAAATTTGGGTCCAGCCTACATCAGAGATGCCTCAGCCCCTCCTGACTGACAACAGTGTAAGACAAAAAGCTGAGAAGTTTTTCAGCTGGCAGAACCCGAGTCATTTCTGCCATGTGAGTTTTACCCACAAACTGATAAAAGCATTTCTTTGCCAGCACATGCTGTGCTTAAAATAAGGAGCGTTGTTGATACAGATATCCTGGCAGAATGATATCAGCAAACACTTTCTGCTGCAGAACAGGACCCAAAACATATCTTCTTCACGAGAATCTTTTTTTTTTTCTTTTTAGAGTCTGAACCACAAAAAAACTTCAAACTTGGAGAAGAAGGTTTGGTGAGAGTACATTTCTTTAAGAGATAACGTCTACATTTGAAGAAAATGTTGTTTCCTGCCACTGTCCTGACCTAAAGCTAATTACAAATAGTAATATTAGAAGAAGGAATCATTTCAGACCCCTGACCTGTAAAGGCCACCTCTATTCCATAACTCCAGGAGTCTGTCCTGGTGGGTTTTCCCTGTTCCCATCCCGCTGAACAGAGAGCTACTACTGCTGTTACACCAAGCAGAAGGCTTCCCACTGACTGCACGTACGTTTCCATGCTCCGTACCACTTCCAAGATATCCATTTAATTCTCCTAGGGAGAAACAAGAGGCAGACAAAGAAATAAATTTGGCAAGTAGTGTCAGCTGAGTCCAACTGACACCATGTGGGCGTCAGCAGTTCCTCTGAAGTTCAATCTTATGTCTTACCCAAAGACAGATTTGCTGGTGCCTGAAAACTGTTACATGAGTCATTTACTAAGAATACTAAGGGATGGAATTAATTTTCCTCTGAATTAAAAATTCAAGGTTTTTTTCTTCCAGGAAATAAGTAGCTAAAATTACAGCAAGTCTGTCGCTTTATGATTTTTGACTGTTTTCGCCTCTGAGAAACCATCACTTCAAGGTAGTAAATGTCCTTTCTCTTCTACATAAAGGATCTCAGCTGTTGGATTTATGAGTGAAATAGATACCTGACAACATTATCCTAGAAGAAGCTGGAGAAAATAACACTTCAAGAATAAGGAAAACAAATATTGAAATTCTATACCATAGTATCTGAAGAAAATACTTGAACAAAAGGACTACCCTGTATTAATTTAATGTTCTTTCTTCTGAAAACCTTAACAGTTCCTTGGGATATTATTACAGAGTTTTATATGAATTTTGTCTCATTCTGTTGTGCTCTCACACCTCCTCAAGGAACACTTCACTACAGGAATAAAATATTTACATTTCCTCAATTAAATATGAAGAAACAAGTAATCAGAACTGAAACCATCATATTGAAGTAGTTGGAAAAGAACAAATGAAATGCAGGGAACATCTTGTGAACTGATATACCTTGAAGAATTTTTACAAAATTTATTTTAAACAGTAAGGACAAGTCTATGGATTTCACTAGAGGTCCATTAATCCAATCTACACCCCTTGGTTTCCCCAGGCTCTGTGAGAAGATAACAAATGTGCAATAATTAATTTGAAAGAGCATAAGGGATATGTTATACAGAAAAACCACTCCAAAGAGCCATAAGATGGCACATAAATCTTCAGAGGGTAATTATAACAAACAGATGCCACTCTTCATTTTCTTTTATCGGAATCTCTTAAGAAAAGTTTTGGTGTTCCTCTCTCAGAGGTCCCCGTTCCAATGGTGTTTCCTCCGACTGGCTTTGGAAGGAACAACTCACCCAGGATGTTATTTGGGGTGAGGCATCTCATGGCTCGGCTCAGCCTGGTTTGGAGGGGTCAGTGCAGGTTTAGGTAACTAAAGCTTGAGCAGCTGAGTGAGATGGGAGGGCTGTGGCAGCTTCATCTTGGTCATTTAACAGGAGAAGCTGCTCTGAGGAGCACTTGGGCTCGGTGCCACGAGAGCGTTGTGGCAGCAGTAATCCACTGCTCCTCACTCAGCTGCCTCGGGCAATCCTCAGCCTCTCCAAAAGCCTGCTGACACTTTGCTTCTGAGGGTATTAACTGGCTGTTTTAGTGTTGTGCACAACATTTAGCACTCTCAAAATGTTGAAGTATGTAATTACGCTTGAAATAATTAGAATCACGGTTAAAAAAAAAGAAAGAAAGAAAAGAAATGCAAACCCAACAACAAAAGGAGAGCCAAAGGGGGATCCCTGGGAATCCCTGTAGATCCCTGTAGTAAGTGTGCTGGAAGACCTAAACTGAGGTTGGGAATCCACTCCCTGTGGCATGGTGAACCCTCAGACCTGAGCCAGCTCAGCAGGAAGAATCTCATGGAGCTGAAGGAGATCAAGAATATGTAAATGGAGTCCATGGTATGAGTATATTGAAAATAGTCAGTAGATACATAGGTTAGAAGATCCAGGCACTGAAAAGATGAAAGATGAAGCAACATTGGAGTGAAAATTTATAAATAAGAATTAATTTTTACTCTGTCTTTTATTTGACAGAGTGCATATGGAGCAAAGAGGATCCATGTTCTTCCCTGCTCTGGCACTGCTGACTCTATCTTACATTTCAGCTCTCATGATGGAGCCCAGAAAGAGCTTCCTGCAGGAGAAATCTTTACATGAAACAAAGATTATAGGTACAACACCTCCACGATCTTTGCCTTTGCCTGCATTTAACCCTATTAACCCATCCTCACAAGTTCTGATGCCTTCCACACAAATATGTGCTGGCATTCCTTTGATATCCAAGAATGTATAAAGTTGCTTGTCATCCCCTATCCCAATGCTGTAACCTGCCCAAAATTCACTGAAAGCATTTCAGGAAAGAGAAACAAGGAGCTGGTGTTGGTAATAATTCGTGAATCATATTTGGAGCCAAGGGTCCTTTTCCCCACAAATCCTAATAAATTCTTGGGAAATTTCTGGAAGGAGCAGTGATGCACATCCTGTGCTCAGTGCCACGGAGCAGAGCTGAGAGATAATTACCCCGTGAGCACCGAGCCAGTGCAGTGTAACAAAGGTGCCAGAAATCCCAGTGCTGTCATTAACAGCTGCTGGCTGCTTGTCAGCTGCGAGCGGAGCACAGCCCTGCACTGCTGATGGGCAGATGAGAACACACCTGAACACGGCAGGATATTTATAAAATCTAATCATGCAGGGGGAAAAAATACAGCCGTTGCCTCACAAAGACTTGTAGCACTTATTTCAGGTACATGACATCTCATTTTTCCTCTCGAGCCAGCAGTGTCATATTGCTGATCTTTCCCTGATTTAAAACTGAGTTTCCAAAAACCTATTAAATAGGCTTTAATAGGTCTAAACCTACTGAATTTTTTGTATAGTCCCCAGATTGAAACAGGATCAAGGAGAGAAAGAACCATTAGTGGAATTGTCTATTTGCAGCAGATCTATTTCCTTTGAAAGCTATCAACACCAATATTTTTAACACTTTTTAAGCACCCTGTAAATGTTAGCACTTAAAACAAGGGGTTTCTGCTCTCCCTTCTGTGTTATCATGTATATTATCAAAGAAATGGACTGACTCTATGCCCATGATGTTGTACTGCTAAACAAAAGAGGAGCACCAGGAATTTCCAAGCTCCTCAGGCAGGCCAAGTAGACATTAGAAAGGGGCAGCCCTCAAGCACCATCACATGTAGGCAGCATACAGGTTTGTGTGTAGGAAACTCCAGATGTGCACTAGAAGATGAAAAACCTAAAGTGCCATAATAACAGAGCTTGGAAAATCAGGTACAGGCCCTGGAAGAGGAACGTGTTTGCAATACAAAAGCCCCGGATGATACGATTTAAAAAAAAATCCCATTCCGTGCTCCAAAAGAAGAAAAGTACAAATTGAAAAGCAACCCCAGTGAGTGACCCGAGCCTGCCTAAGTCCTGTCCAAACCACAACATCTGAGTCAAGGATGAACCATCCCCTTTTTCTCCTGCCTGGGGTAGAAAGGAGGTGCGGTTGGTCTTTTAATCACCCTAACCTTAGGCACTTCTCTAATTGGATTAGCTATAACCTTTTGCAAAAATAAAAGTGGTCCTGTTTCACTGTACAGAACAGCATTTGCAACAAATAGCTGCTATTTCAACTGATTAATGTACATCTTCTTTTAGTGGCTGCCCAAGCTCTGCAGCCATTTCAAGAGACAACTCGCTAAACTTGTACAACATTTTAACTTTATCTGATTTCTCTTTCATCTCTCACACTGAGTTGTAAAACACATTTTTCTTATTCACACAGAGTGCCACAGACAGAGATTTGGGCTGAAGCCTGATCTACATGACAGCTGCTGAAGCCACGGACAAGAAAAACTGTATCTGAAATTGCAGGGAGCGGGCTGGGAGCGATAGCACCTGCAGCAGTCAGGGAGCTGCTGAGCTGGGTTAAGATATATTGCCCTGACTATTGCATTTTATTCTCATGGCAATAGCAGGCTGAGTGCACTGTTTAGGCTTCAGCAGCTCTTATTCCCCAAGAAAGGAGCAGGACAAGGCCAGCTCGGAGGTGCTGCTGCAGACTGAGATTTTCCAAGCTGGCCTGGCTGGTTTAATTCGCTGTGTTAATACAAATACAGAGCTGCTCGTGCTTCCCCCAGCCTCCAGCAGCAGCTCCCCAGAGAGGGCACACCCTCGGATGGGATGAACTGGTATTGCCCCTAATATATCTTCGCATATTTCCACTTGTGCCTGTTTCTCCCGGGCCTTTCAGGAGCGGCCGTTCTCCCCCGGGCAGGCTGGCTCCCTGCAGGTGGCCGGGAGCAGCTCTGGGGACATTTCCAACCCGTGCTTTTCCAGCTTCATCACCAGCAAGATGCGCTGATGCTTGAGCAGATTCCGGAACCGGGTGTGGTTCAAGAGACATTTCAATTTGACAGGAATATTCTGCAAGGCTCCCAAGACCAGTTTGGGGTGCCTGCAGCTGCCCACAATGGGTACGGAGGGGAAATAATTAAAAAAACTGTACACATTCCCTCACTCCCTACTCTGCAGCTCCAACGGGAGCACTCGACACAAATCCTGAGCACACACATAGTTTATCCCTGGGAATATGGCTGGGCGAATAGACAACCAAGACTGACTTGCCTTTTCTGTGTGTCTTTCTCTGTAAACCTTGGTAGATCCTTTAAGGTTTTTAAACAGCATTTAATGGGTATGGAGAAACGGTAGGAAAATAGGTAAGGAAGAAAAAAGATGGGAAGTAGGCAAGAGAGTTCCTGCCAGAGGAGCTGGAGAGCAGAAGGAAATGGCATTTTCAAAGACTGTGCAGCACATACAGCAACTTCTGTGAAAAGCTGGGGGAAAAGTGACCACTGTCAGGGCCTGAGACTGTTTCAGCTTAACCACCTTAACAGGACCTCTTAGTGGTGAGCTCAGTGCAAAATGAGCCTCCTCTTTCCTGGGATTTCCTTTCTCTCAAAGGCTAAGTGGCTTTACATTTGTCTTTGGCACCTCTCTAAACCAACTGAGCAGCCTTCTCTCCAGGCATTAATCTTAAAACTTTGGTAATGTGAACTCAGAGTGCTCCCTCTCCCTTTTCTGTGTCAGCCACAGAACTCTGTTTGAAAGCCTTTTGGCAGACTTTGGGTGTCAACAGCCTTGTCAAAGCTTCACTCCAGTTTCAAGCAGAGATTGAAAGATTCACAAATGTCAGATTTGTGTCTGCTCCTCCACTTACATAACTTGCAAACACAAGTCATCATGCATGTAATACACCCACAGCCCCTTTTCTTAGCAGGGGCTAAAATAATACAATGCACTTTGGGAGTTTTAAACTCCTAACCTCGCATGAGGGATTTAAGGATGTGTTAATAAAATTATCTGAATGAATGCTTCCTTGAAGGACTGAAACACCTGTCCATGTACTCTCTTACAAAGAGCATGGCTGTCAACATCTAAAGGTATTCTGCATTTCTGTCAGGAGCTTTGCTTTGATCAAAGGTAGATAAACCTTGTACTACCCGAATGTCTGTTCATGTTACTACATAGAAGATATTTGTTTATACTGTTGGATTGTAAGATAGCTGGATATAGTAAAAATAAGTGTAAATTCCTATATTTTAGTCTGACTATCCTTGGGCAGCAAAAGCAAGAATGAAACTGTGCCACATCCAAAACTCAGCAACTGAAGATCTAAATGATAAACCTTATGCTCTGAGATGCTCCATAGAGGGCCTGGGTATCCAAACCAAAGGATGCATTACATCCCTCATTTAGGTAATACTTTTAGCTCCTACATTTTTTCCCTCTCTTTGCTAAAATACAATAATTTTCTATTAAAAAATATCAAATTTTGCTAAGCACTTCATTTTCATAAAGCAAATGTTGGCCTTGGCAGACAATAGTCTGTGACAGAGGTTTTCATTGACAGCATCTCAACTGTAAAATGGTTTTTTAGTCCCTAAATTAGTCCTGAAAATTTTCATGGAAAAGAGTCTATGTAGTAATTGCCACTAAACAAACATAAAAGGCACCTTTCCATTCATCCTCTGAATGTTCACCCTCACTCTACAGCAACAGTGGCTTTATATCAGCTTTCTCCCTAAATCAGGAAACACAGCCCAGTTTTCAATGCTTTCCCTTAGCCCTTCTCTTCTTTCAGTATGATATTTTATCCACTTTTTAATTTTTATAGGGATACTTCTCCTCAATAAATATTCCAAGGAAGTCAAAGTCTTGTGTAATTGAATTACCAGGTTTATAGAAAATCAGTTATAGATGAAATTGCCAAGGTAGGTGTGGGGAAAGAAGGAATATTTCAGCAAGATGTGGCCCATTATGCAAATTTGTCACCACATGCCATACATAATGAATAAACCTTGTGCTCTTAACACTTTGATTATAGACTATACAGACAATGCAAATTAAAATTCCTGCTGCTCCATAAACGAAACGAGAGGAAATTATGTAAATTCTAACACATTAGATTGATTTGGTTGAAACAAAACCTGCTCCACTTGATGTTTTAGGGGAAGAGCCACAATTACAATGATTGAGAAAGTGCAGTGTTAATGAAGTGTATTATTGCTAATCAATTCCTCCTCCTCTGGTAATGGCACGGGCATGAGCTCTGCCACTGCATCATCCACTGCCCACAGAACCTCTGAGCTCCTGGGGCACAAACTGAGGCTCTCATGAACTCCTGTTTGCATCAGAGAACTCACACCAACTCTGTGACTGACGTTCAGGAGGGTGCGTATTCTCATATGGGATCATGGAATGGTTTGGGTCGGAAAGGATCCTAAAAATCACCCCCTGCCACGGGCAGGGACACCTTCACTAGACCAGGTTGCTCCAAGCCCCGTCCAACCTGGCCTGGAAAACTTTTTGGCAATCCTGCCTGGCTGTCTGGGATGCTACTGGAAATCCTAGCCAGGTGACTTCCCCTTGAGCGAAATAATCACCAAACTTCTGGCTGGCTTCTCAGAAAATGAGGGATGAGATTTTCACCTGGTAATAATCTGACCATGTTTAGTTCATGGAAATTAAAAGCACAGTCTTTCAGGCTTAAAAATTCGCTGTCCAAATTAAAGAAACTGAAAAATAGGAATGGTTTTAAAAGTTTCAGATGAAACATTCTTCCAATAACAGTTGCCCAGGTTTTGTTGTAGGAATTTGGAATGCCTCTAAAACGGAGCACAGTTGATTAAATTCTGTGATCTGTAAGGAACTGTGATGCACAGAGCTGACAGAGCTGTTCCACAGTTAATCAATAGATGAAGGTTATACCTTCTTTACACCAAGCAGAGGAACACCTCTCCAAGCATCCTCTCACCAGGTCAAAAAACTACTCTGGAGAGCTCCTCACCAGTGAGCTGCAGAATACTGCATTGCTAACTTCATTATTTACTGTGTTGTATAAAATAATTAAGTAGTTTATTTATCGTATTTCGCATTTTGAAGCCCTTTCTCTAAAAAATTTCCATCGCATTTTGAAAGAAAAAATTTTCATTTGCAGGAGTATCTGCAGCATTAGAAATCTGTGGCTCTTATCTCCCAGGTAAATACGAGCGGGTGGAATGAGCCGCTGTTTCATTTTCTATTTAGATAACTTTTATACCATTCCCAGAAACATTTGTCACCACAAGTAGTGACTGCGTTTGTTTCCTCTCTCTGCTGCTTTGTCTCCCACTAATTTATTTTTGCTCCTGCTAGGACACGAGGAAGCACAGAGACATCTCGCTGCCTTCAGCAGCAGCCTCACGCACAGGACTGGTGCAGGTTGTGAATAAAACGCATCCAAAACCAGGGCAGCACAGGCAAGGAGAGCTTTTATGCAGAAATGACGTAGCACATACACGCACAACACACACACACCAAGGCTGGCACTTACCAGAAGAAATTCTAGTGTATTATGTTTGCTCCATGAACAAGGAAAAAAGAGGGGTCAGGCCCCAGCTGCGAAAGAAAATTTGGCAGACCGAGAAAAGAGAAGGTAAAAATGAAAAGAAAAGGGAAAGACACAAAGGAATTCATCTCTCCTAGAAATAAAGCAACATTTAGTTCTGCGGGCTGAGGGTCCATTCTGGTGTCAGCACACGCTCCTCTGCTGCGGCTGGGGTTTTAAAAACGCCAGTCCATTTTCGCTTCATTAATTGTGAGCTATCGCTGCCGCCGCCGCCGCGAGAGGCGCAGGGAGCGCTCGGACTGAGCTCTGCTCCCTCAGCCTCCGGCTTCCCTCCCCTCCCGGAATTTATCCCGGCTTTTGGCCGGGATGCTGCGGGAGCCGCCTCCCCCGCACAAGGGTGCCCAGCCTAATTGCACCGTGCTAATTAGAATCTCAAAGCGTGACGTGGTCAGAGAGCCACTCAGAGCTTGGCAAAGAGGGATTTGCAACCCGAAAGGCGAAACATCGCCCAAAACTGAGAAACAGGGAAAGCGACGGCAACTAAGTGACTGTACAGGAGCAGGAGCTGAGCATTTCAGCGCGGGACAGATGTGTTCTTACATAAAACAGACACAAAGAACCGCAGTGGTAAATATCTCACCCCACAGGAATCATCTTAATTTCCAGCTCACAAAGACCTTAGAAAACTGAGCCTCTCCACATTAGCTTTTGCTCGAATTCTTTGACTTCCCACTGCTTTGTTTACAGGAACAGGCTCTCTTTGATGTTGGAATATTAGAAGGAGTGAAACAATAAATTTCCCATATTCTGATATCCAGGCATCCCGAGCTTGTTCAAGGACCCCTTGATTCATGAAGGCAAATAATTAAATTACCTGAGCTTTGATCAAGGAGTTGCTGCAGTCCCTTTTTGATGTCGAACGTGGCTGTTTGAAGCTCCACACAGACAACTGGCCCACACGGGGTTTAACCCTTCTGGCACCAGCAGCAGACTTCAGACAGTGTTCTGGCATCCCAAAGTGAGCCCCACAGCATCCTTGGGGAATGCTGCTCCAGTGGGAGCACAGTGGGCATAACAGGTCCAGGAGGATGCCTGTACCACACACTTGATGGGATGCTCACTGGAAGGCTGAACCTCTCTCTTCTAAACCAGCTGAAATTATTTCCCAGTCAAGTCAACTTGTCTTAATATTAATTTTTGGGAGCTGCTCTTCAGATGGCACAACACTGAGACATAAAAATATTGCTGAGAAGAAAAGGGGTTTGCCTTGGTAATACAAGAGTTTTCAACACGTCCATGCTTCCCAGCTATTTCCCCCCAGAAAATGTGAGTGGGCACAGACTCCTCTAGTCAGGTGAAAGAACACTCCTCAAACAGGCAAACCAAGTAGATTTCAGCCTTCCCCCTCCTCAATGCAAGCACCTGGATGAATTCATCTGTGCCATGACCAAGTCAGAGCCCCGGTCATGCTGCCTGCAGAAAACCAGAAACTAAAGTCAATGCAGACACTGTGCTCTCAGCTGATTTGCCATTCTGAGTATGATTACTGAGAGAGTTCCTCTCCATAAATGAGGAATTAGGCTCTTCTTCATTCATTCTAAGATTCTTTCGGGACATGAGGAGGTTACTAAAAGGACATAATTAGAAGGCATAATTAACATATAGCGATCTTTCACTCAGCTCCCTACACAGCTCCAACAACACAGCCATGGATACACCCCTAATTTTAGCAGCAGTTCCATGGATTATGGAAATGACCTCACCAGACTACTGAGATGTGGCAAAAACAGGTCTGCAACAGGACTTTTTCTGGTCTTATTCGCGGCAGAAAGTCATCTGTCCTTCACGGCACAGCTGTGGAAAGGATCCCTGTCATGCAGAGTGACATCTCAATCCACAGGGATACAGGCTGCAAAAAGCATAATGAACATGCCTGCCTTCCCCTAGAGAACAGGAAAATTACGTGGGGGCATGAGGATGTGGATGGAAATCCACGTATTTATATTTAAAATGCTTGATAAGTTATTAAAAATTTGGGATGTTTCTGATTTGTTGGGAAATAAAACTTGGGGCCTTCAGTAAAGCCCAGAGGGGAAATGTGTGTAATGAATTAGTAAGAATGAGAAAAGAAGTCAATGTAGACACAATTTTATGCATTTTCCATAAAGCCAAAGGAACTGCACATATAACTAACATGTGAAATGGGAAACCTTCCTCCTTGAGCAAACACTCCTGGTAACACCAGTGAACAGCGTTAAAGGAGGAGCTGCTGATCTCAAATTCAACAAGCAATTAGCATTCATTAACTCAGAGTAATAAAATGCCCAAGGCACTTATGGGTTAAATATAGTCTACTTAAAGCACATGGAAACAGTTAAAACACAAGCTTTACTCCAGTTTATTTTGAATGATTTCATTTCTAACAAAAATGGATGTAATTTCCAGACGGAAGATACCTCTAGGCATAAACAATCTCCTTCTCTCCTCCAGTAAGCAAAATGATTAAATACCAATGGAAAAGTCTTTTGTACACATGATTAATTTCATTTACACTATTTTCTTAATAAAGTATCAATGACCTTCTGTAAATTTTTTGGGGAAAAAAGAGTGAATAGAAGTTAAAAGTCCCAAGTTTTGGTAGCTCTCCTATAATGTACAAATTCCAAGAAATGTCTTGCTGGCCACTCATTTTTGAAGGGAAATACCATAAAGGCTGAGCTGTTCCCCAGACAGTTTGTGGGCACAGTCAGGAGCAGGACTTCACAGCTCTGTGACCAAAACACAGAATGCACCCAGTCCATCAGTGGTGGGAGACGTGCACAGTCTGGTTGGAGCCCTCAGGATCCCAGGAAGGCAGAAATTCCAGAAGCACCCTCCCTGACCTCCAGCTCATCATGAAAAACCAAGGTCACAACAACGAGCATCTGTCACATCTTGGTAAATCTCAGAGCTGGCACTTCCTCTGCAGACTTGATTATTTCAGCCCAGCTCATTTCGTGTTCAACTTGATTGGATAATTAAACAAATATTAGTGCAATTTCATCCATTTGATGGTGCATTGAGAGCATTCCTAACTCTGGTAGGACCAAAACCTGGCCTAGCCCTGGGATGCACAATTCTAGCTAAACTCAAACACAAAATCAGTGTAACCACCAAAACTCCTTGAAATGCCACGTCAAGGGTGCAGATCAATAATCCCACTGTCAGTGAATAACCCCATGGACTCCAGACAGTTTCTCTGGTTTAGATCAAGTTCACCAGTCTGAATTTAACCAGGAAAGTGCAAACATCAGATAAACAGCTTAAACTTGTCTGCTCATAAAAATAATTTAAAGAGGCTGCTAACAGCAACAAAGTTCTGAGCATGCATTAACCAAGGTGGGCATCCCCCGTGCCTTCCAAAAGTACAAATCCACACTGAAGGGCACAATAAGGTGGAACTCTATGTCAAGTCCATGCCATGAGGAAAACAATTAGCAATTTGACTTTTGGTTTTCCTCATGTGTTTTGACTGCTCCTTTAAAGCCCAAGCCAGCAGCCACTTGGCAGTTTGTGGTGTTCCAGAAGGACAGCACATCACTGCAGCCTGGAGTAAATCCTCGTGCTGCAGCCTGGAGTAAATCCTCGTGCTGCCTTCTCCATGGACTTCATCATGTCCTAGTTCCATGTGACAGATGCATACTGCACATACCTAGTGAGGCAGCAGGGCTGGTTCCCATTTCCTCTCTCATGAGAGTGCTCAAGTATTTCTCAGATCACACTCTGTTGCCTCATTTAAACATGGAGCTGTCTTTCTTATGAAGTAAATAATTATTGAAGTCATTGAATGTACTGAGAACTAAATTTAGCTGCTCCCAGCACTTTGACACACACGAGACAAACACACAGAAAAATGTGCTTTTGCTGGTGGGTCCAAAAAGTGAAATAATGTCAGCAGAAGGTCACTGGACATCAGCTGCAACCTTGTGGTGAGGGGTGTGATTGCCCTGCAGGCTGGGCATGGAAACCTTGCTTAATTCAGGGAGTAGGAAGAGTCAGAGGAGAAGGCAAATGTTGGCTAAGCCTGAGCCAAGGAAGCTGAGAAGAATGTCTCCACCTTTGAACACAAGTGGAGATGGCTGAGTAAAGGAGAAATATGAAAATAAAACAGAAAGGTCAGAAGAGGCCGCTGTACCTGCTAAAGGTGAGGTTATGGGAGGGCAGAGTTTGCATTGAAAAGTGGGAAACTCTGGAGGTGAAATGTTCGCTGAATATTAGATTTGGAGCTGCAGAGGGAGAGCAGGATCTAATAAAGTGAGGGCCAAGGAATCTCATCCACACGTCAGCAAGTTCAGTGAACTCCAGCTGAAGGTGCAGGAACCTGAGAGACCCCAAGGCAAGCCCAGGAGCACAGGCAGGACCCCAGGGGCACAGAGACACCAGCCTGACCTGCTGAACATGGTTTGCTGTGACCCAGGTCATGCAGGTGCCCCAGTGAGCTCCGAGTTCTCCAAATCAGCTTTGTTTGTCCAGGGCAGTGGACCGTGACCTGCAGCACAGGACTGGGAAATTCTGAGGAAGGGATCAGCTAAAACCAGTTTCACTGACAGGGCTGTAGCCAAAGCACCACAGAAAACCAGAGATCTCTAAGAGGATTTGTAACTCAATACCTGAAACACAAACGTAATGAATTTATGAGCATAATTTTTCATATAAATATTACAAAACTCACAATTTTAAGGACAGAAAGAACAATTATGACTATCCTGTCTGACCTGCAGCCACATGTATTGCTACCTAATCAGTCCTTTTGTATGTAAATGACAAATTGTTTGCATGCAAATGCCACTGCCTGCTCTGTTTTCTTCTTGCTTTAGAAAAAGAAATGCTATGGAAATTGCCACCGTGCTAAAAAGAATTGAAATGCATACTAATCAGCCATATTCTCCCAGCTATACCAGCTATAATTGGAACAGTAACAAATAAAAAGGCAACAATCAGCAGTGGACAAAATTTTCTATTTGAATCAGAGCCCCAAGTAAAATTATTATTCAGCTGCTTTTCAAAATTTTGGAACCTCTTACATCTGGAGAAATTGGGTTTGAAACTGTGAATGAACAGTGGCTTCTCACTAATGTGAAATATTGAAGATCTTCTCTGGAATTTCAATTGCAAGAAAAATATGCCGAAAGAGAATGGGAAGGAGCCATTATCATAAAAAATCTCTGTTCTCTGTGTGCACTGGATAAATGTTTGAGTGGTTCTCAGTTCCACCAGGCTGCTGATCCCTGTGCCTCGTGCGATGTGAGGCGGGAGGGTTTGATCAGTGCTCTGCACCCACTGAATTAACCTGGCAGCACTCAGCTGCTCTGATATTGCTCCTGCCTGGAAAACAGCTCTCAGTCATTCCTGCCCGGCCAGGAAGCGCCCCGAGAGGAAGAAATGCACTAAAACCTTGTCTTCAATGGCGATCTACCAAGAACTGAGGGATGCTGAGAAATATTCAACTGCACCAGCGTGTGGCCAGGTGTCTGGAGGGAGCACTGCTCTGAACAGGATGAGTTTGAATCCTAGAACTGAATCCCAACATTTCAGCTGCTCTTTCCATTTCTAATGAGAGCATTCTTAATTTCTAAATGCCATTCCAAGTCCTGTATTTGCCTCAGGATCTCTCTTTATCAAATTCAACTATGTCCAAAAATTAGGGATAAACTTTTTGAGTGTCATTTTCCTTAAGCAATATAAAGGTTGCAAGTTTTACCTGTTGCTTCCATCCAAGTTTTCCAGTGACCTCTATAAATGAGTGTACAAAGTGCACATGAGATGCAGGCAGCTCCATGAATCTAAAAAGGTCTGGGAATCCTTGTTGGGGGCTGGCATAGTTACAGATATTTTACTTGGGCAATGAAAATACATTTATTTTTGGTTCAAATGCCAGCCAACTTTGCACAAGCTCTATTTCTTTTGTTTGCCTTGCAATGTCTATATACAGAAAAAAAAAAAAAAACCACAAACTTAGTTGATAAAAGAGGAAGGGAGTAACTGAGTTATTCATTCAGCAGCCAAGATCTGTGAGAAAATTACTTTAAATCAAGAAGGGACAGACCATTTAAATTTATGACTTAATGCAGACACATGCATGTATTAATAAAACAGTTAGCATTAATGGAAATAGGGTTTAGTCTCCTGATTCCAATAGAGCCATCATTTCTGCTTTCCACTGAACTAATGACTTAGCCTTGGCAGAATGATATGTATGCATGTATTTAACTATTTAACTTAACCACTGAGACCAATTAATGTGTTTCTGAAGTTTGATTTTATTTAAAAGTATATATCAGCAGCCTCACCGGGATCAAAATGATGTTGAACCAGAGTTTATACGGCAGCAGTTTAACCTTAAGTGTAACTCTCTCACTTGGAATATCTGATGTAAAAGGAAGAGCACTAAAATGTGGGGCAGAAGAAGCAGCCCTTCAATGGGATTGGCAGCGAGTTAAGGAAGTTTTCAGCTTCCCAGGCCAGCACAGCCTGTGTGATTAGGGGCTCACATGGAGGGGAATGGGGCTGTGAGAGGGCACGGCACAGATTTACTGTCTGTCCCGGTTTGCATCCAGGAACAAACCCGTGCACAGCTGACCCAGCCAGGCTGAGTTCAGGCTGGGCTCGCTCATGGGGCACGAAAACCCGCACCAGCCACACCATGCAAAGATAAGGGAGTTAAATGCTCAGTGCTGTGCAGCTCACAATCACAAAAACTCTGTGTTTTCAAGGGCTGTTGAATAAAATTCCTCCTGCTCATCTCTTCAGTGTTCCCCTGCACGGGCCGGTGTCCTTGCAGCATCACTGGGGGCTCATGGCAACAATGTCAGTCTGCACCAACACAATTTAATGCAACCCTAGCTGTAATTACTGTCTAGATAGGCATTTCCTGCAGCTGACACTCACATATCAAAGTCCTGTTCAATTTTGTCAGCATTATAGTACTCCGTGATCCACAGTTTCTGTTAGTGTATCTATAACGTGGCTACAGTCTGCCTGTTGATGAACTATTAAATCATCATTATAATAATGAATTATATTTGGGAACCTGTTGCTGCACTGTTCACCAATCACTCTGGAAAATCCTGGCTCCTCTTTTGCATTCAGTTACTTGGTCCTTTTCTTTTAATCCATTTACATTGATTTCTACTACTCCAACTCTGCCTGCCATTGCATTCCAATTAAGAATTCTGATGAACTCTTGCTGATTCAGAAGGGAGAGGGCTCTCACTCACTGCCAAACTTTGGAGGAAAAAAAAACAACCAACCAACCACACACACAAAAACCCCTTAGAATTCGCTTAAGGCAGCACTTTAAGACCGAGGAGCTAAATCATGGCTCGTGGAGCCGGCAGAACTCGGTGGGACGGGGATGCCTCGGAGCCGCCGCGCCCCCCGAGCTGCTGTGGAAGGAGCCCCCATGCCTTGGTCAGGGCCATAATGTCGCCTTCCCCCCGGGCACTGCTCAGCAGCGCGGCTGCCGGCTCCAGACCCTGGTCTCTGTATCCCTGCTGGCTCAGAGGCACCGCTAAAGTCTCTGCTAATGTCCCAGCCGTGCGGAATCTTCTCGGGAGGGCCTTGAGCAGCACTGGCAGCTCCAAGTTTTCCTCCGAGCCCGAGCACAGGGAGCAGCTGCAGGGATGTTCCCTGCCCTGCAGCACAGAGGATGGGCAGTGACGGGTCTCCTGTGCCCTTTTCCCTGTGCAGGAGCCAGTGACACTCTCGCCAGGGATTGTTCCTCTAAGATAATTCTTAATTAATATCCTCTCTCAGGCTGTTGACAGAAAACTGTACAGCTATCGTGGCACTGTGTTGCCTCCACTGGCATCAGCTGTACGCAAGAACGTGGATGAGGTGCATTAATGAACTTCTCTGGCTGCACCCAGTGGATGCTCTGCAATATTGTAGAGTTCTGCACTCTGTTATTTATGGTATATCCTTCTCATACACAGGAATGTGGTTGGCCCGAGTCAAATCAAAGATCCAGTCTGTAGGAACACCCCAAGTGGTTCACTTAGAAGAGCATCAGAAGAAGGCAGGTGGAAAAAGCCTCTTTCTATGCCTGCAACCGTTTCACATCTACACTGTCGTGTATGTCCTTGCTGGTCAGCGTCCAGCGTGGAGCAGCGTGGGCTTTGGAGCAGCCTGGGATAGTGGAAGGTGTCTCTGCCCATGGCAGCAGGCAGAAGGAAATGAGCTTTAATTAAGGTCCCTTCCACCCCACACCATTCCGTGACTCTATGATTTGCAATCATGGATAGTAACAACATCTTTTGTATTCCAGGGTGCTGCAGGATATATGGAAGTGATTTGGACCAATCTGCTTTTCTCAGTCCTTGAGCTGTAAGCTCCACTGACCTGGATGTGTGCAGATAAAACTAGACCAATTTGGCCTAATATGTCTGGTTTTTTCTTTTCCCCTATCAAGGATATCTTTACAAGATCTCTCAAACCCGATAACATCTCTGAAATAAATATATTTTATTTCGCGGTATCATTTTTTTCCACCTTTAAACTCTTGGCATGCCATGAACCGACAGTGCCTTTGAAAAGGGACGAAAGAGAGAGCAAAACCCTTCCAAGAGGGGGCCCGCGCTGTAATTCCACACCCAGCCTCCAGCTGTGTAGTCAGCTTGTCTGCGTACAAGCCGGACTTCCAGCATCCCAAAACTCCTCCGCCAGAGCCAAGACGGTGCCGTGCCGCCGCAGGTGAGGCCCTGCAGTGGCTGGAGGGCTGTTAAAGCCCGGGCAGCACGGAGCGTGATCCCGGTGCGGTGGGTGCGGCCCCGCATCCCGCGGGATGCTCCCGGTGCGGGGACCAGAGCCGGGAACGTCTCCGGGAGCAGAGCTGGGAACAGAGCCGGGAACGGCTCCGGGACCAGCGCGGCGGGTCCGGCCCCGCATCCCGCGGGATGCTCCCGGTGCGGGGACCAGAGCCGGGAACGTCTCCGGGAGCAGAGCTGGGAACAGAGCCGGGAACGGCTCCGGGACCAGCGCGGCGGGTCCGGCCCCGCATCCTGCGGGATGCTCCCGGTGCGGGGACCAGAGCCGGGAACGTCTCCGGGAGCAGAGCTGGGAACAGAGCCGGGAACGGCTCCGGGACCAGCGCGGCGGGTCCGGCCCCGCATCCCGCGGGCCGCCGCCGGGGCGGGCGCAGCGCCGGGACGCGCGGGGCAGCACTGCCCTCTGCTGCCCGCCCGCCGCACTGCACCCCGCCAGCCCCGCGCCGCCCGGAGCAGCCCCGGGGATCCAGCCCTTCCTTCCCCCGGGGATGATGCGCTGCACGGATCGATTCGCCCGCAGCCTAAGAGTCCTCAGCATCAAAACCCGACACAGGAGCGCTGCATTTCCTCCGAAAGTACGACAGAAGCGTTTCACGCCACGTCCAGCGTGTATCAAACCGGATGGCTACGGTGCTCCCTGACCGATAAGAGATAACGTATCTGACGCAAAAAGACATAGGTGACATAAAATGACCATAAAGTCCTCTTAATTCACCCAGACAAAGCGCCCGACCCAATCTCCATTTAAATCAATGGCCATCTTGTAATTTCTGTCCCCAAGCCTTGGGTTGGCCCCAACAAGGAAACAAGGAAAGCTGAAGTGCCATTAAAAACATAAAAATGGGTATGGCATAGGAAATTATAGACAGATTTTAGCTTAAAATGCTGGTGGAAGAACTCAGACACACACACACACAAAGTCCAAGAAGTATGTTGCTAAACTGTTTCAAATTAATTGATTCCAGATGAGACCTCTGCTTCTCAGACACTGAAGATATTTCACTAAACATCCAGCTCACAAAATGGATTCAAGATTCAGTTAGGGGGTTCACCAAAAAGAAGAGATGCTTGTTTTAAGTGTGAGACAACTTGAAATTTCTATGATGTCTGAGCTAGAAATAGCTTCTATTGTGGAATTCTCATCACTAAAAGGTTTGTTTGTCAAGTTACGCTGTTAAGCTACAGCAGTTGCAGAAAATAAGAATGTTAGTCTCAGTCTACTGTAACTCTGAACTTCACATATGTTCCTTAAACTAAATTAAATATGTCAGATGTTGTCAGAATAGCATATTAATTGAAGCTGAAATCACATGATATACTTTAAAGCATTTTATCAGATAAATCACAGAAATCACTCCAATCTTTGCAGTTTCCCCATATTGTTATGCAGAAGAAAGGGCAGCTAAATTAATTTATCTCTCAATCAACCATTTCTATACGTATTTTCCTCTGAAACTGCTGCTGATAAATTGCAATGACTTATCTCATCCCTTGGCATGTCCTATTGTAGCAGCGTTTCTGCTAATGAAGTAATCTAGTTCCTACTGATTTTTTTGGACAGGCAACACTTATAATTGTAGCAAAGTTAAAGCTGATGTAGAGAAGCCTATAAATAGCATTCTCTGTCCATGCTCATTCTCTGGTGTGCAAGGCTGAGGTGAAAAAAAAAACAACAACCCTATTTCAGGGCCTGAGAACAAGAGCCTGCCAAATAAAGATGTCCTTTAGGTAAAATTTTCCTAAAGAATTTCCAATTCTTTTACTGAAGATCTTGTTCTTACTTCTGTAACTTTATTTTGTTCTTCCGCAAGAGGCAGGAGAACTGCTCTTGAACTACAGCCAGGAACTTCTGTTTTCTAGAGCACAGACTTTTCTAGGCTCAGAAATGTGCTACAAGAATGCCTTGTGTGTTAAGGCACGAAGCTCAAACCAGACCTTCTGCTCCCAATTTCCTCCCTGCTCTCACTGCCCCTCTCCCGGCCACACGAACTGGGCAGCTCTGCCGTGGATCTGCTGCTCCTGAGCAAACATCTGCAGTTCCACTGCCGTGGACTCGCGCATATCTCTGCTTATAAAATCAGTCCAAGGACCGAGCACAAGCATCGATTTGTGTTCCAAACCTCAGCGGACAGACCTGGCTGAGGCAGATGTCAGATTAATTATTGCAGGACTTCTACACTGAAAGGCAGTTTATTCATTGGGATCCGTTAGCCAGCGTGGAAAAAGAGAACAAAGTATTTACCTGGAGAATCACACAGACTTTGGAAACATTGAGGCAGACGGAAGAGCAAGGGAGGGGGAAAAGAGATGGACATCCAGCAGCGCCTGAGTGCGTGCTTCCCTGCTCCTGAGCCTGGCTGTGCCCCTCATATTCAACAGTTCCATTATTAAATATTCAAAACATTTAATTTCTTAATAGAGAGGCACGGAGTCTGTGAAAATCTTACCATATCACCACCACAAATCAACAGGAAGAAAGTCTTTCCCAGGGAGTTGTTAGTAATTGGAACGTGAAAAAGAAATGAGCATTCTCCTCATAAAGGGCCAATTTCTGAATTAGTGACCTCATTTGCTAAAGAGGTTCCTTTGTCACAGATATCTGGGTAGGTAAATACAGTGTTACACAGCCACTCTGTCCTTTGTAGCAGCGGTACAAAGCAGCTCTCCCAGCATATACTGGTTCTCTCCTCACCAAATGAATATTTAAAAGAGTAGACAATAAAGGGGGACTTCTATAGGAGGTGAAGGCATTTGTATCATGATGTCAGACTGCTATATGTGCTCCCGAAGGGCTGCACAGGAAGCACTTTTATTCTAAACTTAATGGTATTTATGGGGACCCGCAGCCCGATCTATTTTACCTTCCTTGGGGATGTGCTTATGCACGCATCACCCAGGAGTCTAATGCTTTTTGGACTAGCCCGTGTTAGAGACAGATACCATTTTGGTACCTTGTGAATAGTAATGCGTTTGAAAGCCAGCAAAATAAATAAATAAATAAATAAATAAAGGACGGGGGGGAAAGGGTATAAATCAAAGTCCTTCCCTTTTTCATTCTGGCTAGAGTATCTTTCATTTCATGCACTCCTAATTCCTGCATATCCATGTCGTGCCTGGGAGCTACGGCGCAAGTAAAAGATTTTCAGTTCGGGGCTTTCGGCATCTGCTTCTCCGGAGGAACATTTTAAAACGGCCAAACGCTCGCCCTCCCCCTCGCCGCCCCCTCGCAAGAACTGAAGGGAGGAAAAAAAAAAAAAAAAAAAAAAA